>JAHZMZ010001476.1:0-16866 GCA_027743805.1 Lepidocyrtoides sp. E14 | reverse complement strand
TAATTCACTTAAGTGATGACCATACTTTATAGTTTGTTTGTTTTTAAACTTGTAAAGTTTGTGTAGTGTTTAATTTCCTTCTCTAACCACAAACCCCTTTTTAAATAACTCCTCCTGTAAATAATAAAGTCAATATATATTTGTTCATTTTTTCGTAATAGCTGTGGACCTTCAAGCTCAAGCTCCTCAGCATCCCGATGCCCAAGAAAATGAAAGCGGTTGCAGTTGCTAATATTTGCTGATATGGGGTTACGCATCGGAAGAACGGTGGAACCCTATACTTTTATCTCAGTTTTGTAGTACTTACAACTTATGAACAAATTAAATTGGAAATGAAAACTTTTTTAACAACAGTTCGTTGGTTATCAAAACATTTCAAATTAAACCCTGTAAGCTACTAGTATCAATGAAAATGCGTCTGTGTTTTAGTCCCTGAAACTTGCTTCACCACTCAAAACAATATACATACATACATACATACAACAATGGCGGCGGACTACTAAATTGTAGTAGTCTAAATGTGAAAGGCTTTTAATACCTTAGTATAAGTGCAAGTCGTTTCGTTACCGAAAAATTCCGTACATCATACAGAATGTGGAAATGTATATACCCGTTTCAGTAGTAGTAATAATTATATTAAAAGGAGGTCTGGAATCGGGAGAATGATGAAATCTATTGGAATTTAGTGACTTATTTACTTACATTACCGTATATTTTATCAAGTTTTAGATTTGTTGTTATGCTCTGTGCTCAGTCAATTGTATAACCCTACTGAAATCCTTCAATTCTGCGATAAATGTGTAGTAAAAATTTTTAAAATGCATAAAAAGTCTTGTTAAGTTACAGTACATTCCTGCAGCATTATAAAAATAAGTATTAAAGTGGGGACTTGGAAATTTCGAATTGAAAAGTCATATTATTGTTTAGAAATATATACCTAGTTTGTTACAGGTTCCAGTTCCAATATTATTGTATGATAATAATAACCAGTAGTAAAATGTCAGCAGCAGTGCTCTTATAATTCCTCTTTTAATGTGGACATCATCAGTAAGCAAAGTATGGGAGAATACTTTTACAAATTAATAATGAAAACTCTTTTTACAATTTTTTAAAGAGAACCGTGTAGAAAGGAGAGTAATTCGAAATGTGTGTAAAAACTTTCTGGTAACTGGGAAATGCAACGTTAACACTGCTTAAAGAAGTAGCATAAAACACACATTTAACAGTGTATTCAAAATTCAGAATGACTAATAAATATACTATACCAAATAGCTAGCTAATTATACTAGAATTAACATGACCTGTTCACATACAATTTGTTTGTGTACTTCAGTGAAACCATCTAATGTGCAGTTGTTAAGATAATAACAACTAAAATACCATGCCTGTTTTAACAATCGAACTGATCAGTAAAGGTGAAACTACCTTCTCTTGATTATATATTATTATTATTATTACTGTATGCAAATACTAGATGTAAATTATTGTTAAAGCTTTTCTAAATTGGGCTCATTATTTATATCAAAGTAAGAATAAAAATAAATGCAACACAGCTTTGTTGAAAACAGAAGACGAACCAGAACGTAACGCTGTCAAATAAAAGTTTTGCAGTGATATCCATTTTATTTTGTAAAAATAAATATTTATTGCATGTAGACTGTAAGTTACAACAACTTTAAGCATTACATAAGAATGCGCTCTTTAAATAGTTTTAGTTTTGTACATTGTCTTTCCAGGATAAGACTTCACAGTGTCGATAAGCTAAAAACGAGATTTAAAATATGAAAAGTGTATGAAAAAACAAAAAGGCAACCATTTTTAAAAATCAGCTAAACACGACTTACGTGCTTTGGGACAGCTCGTTCACAGATCCATAAAATGATTCTTGCCAAACCCAAAACCAAACAAAAGAGTGGTCCAACAATGCGGCCAAACTTAAAATAGCGTTGCATACGTTGAGCATCTGTCAATACAGGTGCAGTTATAATTCTGTCGTAAACTGCCTCTGTACGTCTGGCGACATCCCTCCAGTTGTAGAGGGATGAAATGATAGCATGAGATTCCATTGGATCAGTCACTTCACCTCTTCGACATTGATCAATCACCAAATCCAGCGCCTCTACTAGAGCTACATTTAATGTGAAAAAGGGCAACGGTTTCAGCATATCCATTGTAAAACACCGCTAATTTTTTAACCTACCACAAATATTATTTCACAATAATTTCACTCCTACCTCCAACATTTGGGGCAGCCAGTGTTATCAACCCTGGAGGAAGCACCTCTGGTATCCCACCAACTCGAGTTGATACGACTTTCAGACCTGACGCAGCAGCTTCCACGATAGCCATACAATATGCTTCCGTTAACGAAGTATTCAGGAAAATATGGCCTTGTATAAAAAAGTCTCGTACTAATGCATGGTCAACTTTTCCCACCAAACGGACACGATGCACATATCGCTCTTTCAGCTCTTCCAGTTGAAGTCGTTTTGGTCCATCTCCCCCAATCAGAAAGTCAACCTGTAATTATACGATTAAATTAAAGTAATGCGAGTCCAAAGCTTTGCGTGAGTATTTACAAAAGTCATCATATCGCTCTTTCAGCTCTTCCAGTTGAAGTCGTTTTGGTCCATCTCCCCCAATCAGAAAGTCAACCTGTAATTATACGATTAAATTAAAGTAATGCTAGTCCAAGGCTTTGCGTGAGTATTTACAAAAGTCATTATTCTCTACTAGTAGTTACTTACGTCGTCATATTTCTCGACTATTATTGGGATAACTCCTGACATTAGATCAACTCCCTTCCGGTACACCAGTCGACTTAAAATAATGATGACAACTACAACATAAATAAAATTTGACCTCAGAGTTTGCATTCATTCGTTACATTGGATATAATATAAATATCTTCCTAGGCACACATTACAGAAAAGCCCATTTGATTGAACAAAACAAAAATATACCTACTTAAGTACCTCTGTCATTTAGGGGTCCACTTTCTCCTCGCTGTATAGGTTTAAACATAGACATGTCTACTGCATTTGGTATGACTGACACATCTCTGCCATTTATTTTTGCTCGCAAAACTGTGTTCGCTTTCCTTTGAATAAAGTTTGCATTTTAGTTTACTTTCTTTGTCAAGTTGAAAGTTTACACAAAGCAGCTCTCAATCAAGCGCCGTATTACATATTAATATTCTCACCCTGTATGGGAAACGCATATGCTATGATTTACGTCTGCTAACGATATTTCCAAGAATCGGTTGGTAATGATAGCACTGGCATCAGCAAATCCAAATAGGGAATGGTCCGTGAAAACAGTCTTGCATTACACAAAAAAGAAATAGTTTCACACAGTTTGTAGTTTGTAGACAAGTAGAGCAACTTAATTCTGAGATTAATATGATGTAATGACCAAGGAAGATAACTGCAGGTATTTACCTTGAGACCCAGAAGCTTTGCAGCAAAAAGTGCATCGTGTGCTAACGAAGAGAAAGCACCATGACCGTGAACAACTTCGATTTCTTCTCTTATTAAAATCTCTCTAAGTATTGGCAGAAGTGTTACCATATTTGGAAGGATTGCACCATTATAAAAAACTTGGGCAGGAACATAGTAAACCTGTATGAGAAAAAGTAGTAAGTACTTGAGTAAATATTTACGCCGTTAAATTTTAAGGTGAATTTGTTAGTACACTAACTCCTCCTCTTGCATTGATACCTTTAGGCCATTCGTCATCCATCTCACACCCTTTCTGTCCCCGTAATTATGAGTAACGACAATGATTTTATGTCCACGCTCTAGTAAGCATTGCGCTAAATTATAAATGTGTTCCTCTATGCCACCAACATTAGGAAAAAAGAAATCTGACACCATGCTACAAACAAAAATAAGCAATCAATCAAATCCGCCATCTCTGAAACATCCTTAAAACATGTCAATGTCGACTCTGGCGAAGAAATCAAGAAATATTTTCCGTTTTCCACAATACGCATTTTCTGTCTTAATTATATTTTACTTACCACACAGTGTGCTTCACCATAATGGCAGCAGACACAACGACGGAGTAGAGTAGAGTCTATTCGATTATTGATGATGAGTCCCTTGAAAACTTTCCCCAGGATCCTTTCAAAGTCGTACGTCAGAGACGATCACAGCTTTCTCCTTAACTCAACACATGCGCACCAGTAGTGTCAGCACAACAGCTGCGACTTTCTGTTATGCAAACTAATTAACTTAATGTTATGCATCGAATCAATTATTACTTCGTGCCAATTAGTCAGTTGTACGACAGCACAACTGCATTGCATGACTATTAAGCAAATCAAATTAAAATGGTTTGTGTTCAGATTTCAATCATCACATGTGAAAGGTGAGTGGTGGTGAAGGGGTGATGTTGTGTTTTCTTTGTAGCTTTCCTTCGCGGTATATGCACTCGTAGTCTCGTAGTGCATACGTCAACAACAACATCAACCATTACACCATGCACTATGCACGCGTGCCGGGCCGGCACTTTCACATTGGGTTGTTGCTGCACCTGCACCTGTATAGTCGTGTGTGTGTAAGTATATTGAACTATGGAACACAGTTTTCACTCTCGGGTTCTCGTCTCTCCACACACACTTAAACATTTACTTTGGGGAAAGTTTTTTAAGAAGTATCAGTGTAAATTGCAATAATATGCAATAATATTGATAGTATCAAGTTGATACACAATTATTAATAATATGGTGTGATTTTCAAAATGAATCATCGATTTTGCACCTTCAATCCGCACGAATGGCATAACATAATATAACAATGATATTGAAATAAATAAAACAGCGACAAACAATTTTTTTTTTCGATTTTTATCTTCGATTTCTTTTAATTTGCAATATAAATTAGTGTTATCTTCAGTATTTAACAATAAACATATATAATAATATAACATGATTTTACGCTTACTTCATTGTTTAAAAGTGAATCATCATCACACTGACTGCTGGGTATTATGCTACTGAATTAACTTCACGTTGAAGTGACAGTAAAATAGAAAAAGGACACAGGACAAGGGAGACACACACACACCACACATAGACAGATTTGTAATAAATATTAAAATAGTTTTCTAAAAATCTAAATTTCACTACGTATATGTAAAACAGTAGTTGTTGTTATTAAATCAATTATTATTCAACCACAGTTTTCGTATATGATTTTTTTCTGTTCAATATACATCTTAAATCAAAATAATAATAATATTTTACTTTTGCAGTTTTAGTTAGTACAGTACAGTTGCATGAATCATGTACGACGTGCATGAAGTTTTTTATCATGTTAAATAAATCCTAAGTGTAACTAGATAAGAATTTTCTTTCTCGCTGCGTTTATCAATAGTAAAATCTTAGTGATACTCGCAATAAAATGAATACAGCATATAAAAGTTATTTACACTTAGCAATTTACTTAAGAATAAAATGTAATACAGTAATCTTTAGAATAGTACTACTACTTTTTATATAATAATGATAGATAATAATATAGTCATACAAATTGAATGTTAATGATTAGTTTCACTTTCTTTTTCATCAGAAGTTGGTAAAATACAGATTATGTAGAAATCAACGCACTACGCACTCCTTGCTCATAAGGATTTTTACTCTCACTCCTGTACAAACTTATTGCAATTTCTTTCTGTACAATATATTCAGCAAGTATATATTGCCGTATGGTACAAGTGCCCACATCGGTATAACCATTATTTTGTATACATCATACATCATCTCCCATTCCCGTATTCCCAATTTCAAATAGATGTATTTTGGAAAAAATACACAAAAAATTACACTGGAAAACGCAGCCATCCATTGTTTCACTAACATTAGTAATTAATTTACAAAATGTCATTTCGTTCCTCATTCCTCAACAGTGCAGAGCGTCCTTCAAAAATGTGGAAGTTTGATGTGGATTGATGTGATCAACAAAAGCCCAGCAGATGTCAATTATCTCTCATTTCAGTCGAATGAACTAAACTATACCAATTTTACAATGACAAACAGACAACACACTCTTTCAGCTTTGCCTTGAGTAAATTTCATTACTAATATTAACAAACTTTGTTTTATGATATCAAATTATCAAATCAAGTCTTCAGAGATTAACACGCGTAACGAAATAATCCATTTCCGAAAATTTAAATGTCTACAGTGCTCTCTGCTACCTTAATTGTAAAAATGCTTATAGAAATATTGGACAGAAGACGTATTTGTTGAAGATCATTTTTCATGCGCGCCATAACTGCTTTAACCACGTTCATTTTTGTAGTTCATCGGAAGGGATGTTTTTGGAACACAAAACCGGCGTTTTTTCAGTCAAACTAACTCTTCCTTTTAAACATATTGTTGCGGTTGTGTACGAATATTCTTGCTTGAGCTTGTTGGTTAGACACAGTAGTTGTTGTGAATTGTTGATAGTGAGTACTAACTAAATTATTACCGCTTATATAAGCAGTTATCGTTTAATATTTAGTTGATACTACCTATTGAATGGATCGAAGGTGATATTTTTACATGATTACAAAATCGCATTTTTGCAGATTAAAGATGATGTCTCTATACTTTGCTAGGAGGAAAATGTTGCTTAAGTCTACCGTTCAAAAAAACTAATGGAATACACTCTAAAACAAAGAAACATTACTATTCGCTATTAACCATGCTTCTTTAGTTTCAATCAGCATGTTTTCCAATTATTTTTATTTATATTTAATAATAATATTATAACAAAGGAAATAGTAACATACTTAATAAGCCAACCACAAAAATGAACCCGTTTAACAACTATGTATAATGTGTAATGTAGCTGATGAGATCATATCGAACACTTGTATGTTCTACATGAATGAAGGTATTGCTTCTTTCTAAACAACTAAAGTGACATTCATCGGGATTCGGATTATCCAGAACAAGTGAAAAGCATTTTTAAATAAATAACAATGATAGCATTTCCCCCGCATTTCTAATCTGTTATCGTAGTCATTAGTGTACTAGGATTTATATAGTAAAGTTAATTTATTTTAAAAATATGAACACAGTACCCTCCTGCGATATCACATTTGTTGGCAGTGCTTTTGTTGCACCTCTCAAATATAAAGTTGATCGAAATTCAACCACGCGAAACCATCTAAGATAATCGTTGTTGCTTTTGGTTCTATTATTATTAGTATATTCGAGTTGTTAACAGTACATTTTAATGTGTAATAATAATAATAATAGCTAATTAGCCGCTGAGTTGTGCTGCTCATTCTAAGTTTTCCTTATCACATGCCTAATTAGAAAGAGTTCAAGTAGCAAAAAACCGCTGCACAAATGTGATTTTACTTTAGTTTGACAAGAGACGTATATTATGTTTTTATAAGACGGCACATTACATGCTAAGTAGTTGGCATTTATCATGCAATATGGACTTGTTCAGAAAAGTCATATTCTTCAGAACTACTAAACAAAAATAACAGAACCGAAAACCTGAGACAAGTTCACACGTAATTTTTAAGTTTGGTTAACGTACCCGAATCCACAACCACATTATCTGTTCGGAGGCTTCCTCACAATTATATATTCCTACTAAATTGATAACTTAATTACAATAAACCAGAACAATCCTAATTTATGCACTTAAAATTTCTGGTCAAAGTCCTACAGAAGCTATAGGAGGAGCAGTTGACGAAGTAACTGGTACATCGGTGTGATGGTGTTGGCTAGTGCTGGGAGTGAGAGGTCGAATGACGAGTGGCGGAGGATTTACCTATATTCAATATTAAAGAACATAAAATTTCTTTTAACTAATGATGATGCAATTCTCAGTGTGAAAACTAGTTGTAGTTGTAGAAAGTATTTGTACCTTGTGGAGGATAAAGTTGTCATACACTTGCATCAGTTCTTCCAACTTATATTCCTCTAAGCACATGAAACCGTTTAAGTTAGGACTCGATTTCCGAGCACAATCTACACAGTGTACAACATGTCGTCGCTCTTGTTCTCGGATGAATAGCACATTAAATACTTCAACCTGTATACATAGCAAAATAAAAAAAGGAATTCAAAAATCAGTAAAAATTAAGTTTGTACTTTAAAATCTTTGTAGAAAAGCGACCAAAACTTGGCATACCTCACATATTCCACAATAATGCGAAGCATCGCTTTTCTGTCTCCCATGAAATCTTACTTCTACTTTATTTGAGCGAGCAAATTCAAGTAGTTTCAAGCATTGTACCAATGTTCTCATAAGCGTTGTCCTAAAATTGAAAATTTCAAGCATGTAGTTAGTTTGTTTTGTAATTCATCCATACAGATATTTCTTTGTATATTTTGCCGGATGTTCTACGTGCAAATGCGGATCATTTTCTTTTTCTTTTTGGGATTTCCAGAAGAGTCTTTTGAATCAGAATCAGAATCCTTTTGCACTCCTTGTCCTTTCTCATTTTCCTCCTGTAAAAGAGTAACACGGAATGATAGCCTTAAAATAAAAGCACCACGATGCAATCTTAATTATGAATCAAAGTATTTTTGTAAAGCTTTTACCTTCACTGAATCTTGAAAGCTGGAAGCCTGGTACGATGCGTACTTTTGAACAGTAGTTTGAGCTCGATGAGAGTAGCATGACCAGACTTTTTTCCCTGATTGGTCTTGGTTTTCATCAGCAGACTGTAAATACTGGGTGCGCACCTCCACAGCATGATCAGGATTTGCTTCCACCAGCGTTTTAGTTGAGAAAAGACCGAGATCTAACTTTAGAGCAGCAGCCATACCACGCACAACAGCAATTGGATGCTGCAAACAAAACTCTTGAAGTTGTGGGCTAAATGCTTCCTTCTTGTTGTCCACAAGCACACTTGGGGTTTGTGGATTTAGCTGATCTTCATTCAGCTTCATCTAAATTGAATATAAAACATTTATTGCCGATTTTAGTGTGCATTTATCTCATGTTGCGTAAAACCAAAACTTTTACTGAACTAGAGATAAAAGCTTTCACTACCTTAGGAGGGTCTGGAGGAGAAGGAGGGGGAGCTTTGTCACCTAGTATGCTGCAATTCGACACACCTTTGGTACCGATCCCTTTGCAGCGTTCTTGAAGTTCCATTGCACTCAAGCCAATATGAAGAGAATCAGAATCTGTTGGAGATGAAACTGGCCTGGTTGATGGAATTGAGATTTTTTGATCCATTTCAGACGATGTTCTGATGGTCCTGTTACTCCCGCTAGACTTTTCATCAACTACATTATTGTTAATACTGTTCAAACAATTGTTGTTCCCTCCTGATAACTCATCATCATCCATCAAATCAAAGTCAACGTCCAGATCAACATTTTTCATGAAATCATCTCCTATCATTAAAGCCTGCAGGTCTTGGTCACTAAAATTAGGAGAGAATGGAGAACTTGAACTTATGCCTTCTCCACTCTTTGGAGTAGACCTGTCAAATGAGTCTTGATTTTGATTAGTTTGAGATATATTTGTAGAAGCACTTGAGTTAAAACTCTGAGCGTGAGAGGTTGACAAATCGGGGTGTGCTGATTGAACGGAGCAAGGGCTGGATCCAGGACGGGGAGAGGAGGTGTTGGGAAACGAGGTTACTGCACTTCGTGCTTGTTGACTTTGTTGATGATGGTGCTGCTGTACAAGTCTAAAGTATTGAAAAAAAAAATACTCATGAGTTATAATATTGAGAGATTTAACAATCTTTGACTGTAAACTAACGACGAATTTACTTCGCTTCAAATTTACAACAATAATGTATAATTGACGATTTTCATATAAAATTAAGTGATTGAGTTTAAGTAACAACCTGTACTGTGTTTGCAATGAAACAAGACACTGCTGTTGGGTTGGGGTTAGCTGTTGGCCTTGCTGTGCTGACTGCTGAAGAACCTGAAGAGTGTGCAACTGTTGCTGTGAGAGGGATGCTGGAGGGGCTGGAGTGCGGGAAACTTGAGGACTTGTCCCATGAGCGGGTTCTTCCGTCTAAATTAAGGATTTAACAATGATGCAATTAATATGGAGGAGTATAATTAAGGAGAAGGGGAGAAAAGTCTCAAAACTCACATTGACTTTCACTTACTTTGAATCTTTTCGCAGGAACACCATTCTGAACGCTGTTGCTACCATACTGTTGTGCATTAGATGCTGTACTTTTTTGTTGTTGAGCATACATTGCCTGTCTCTGCGCTTGCTGTTGCTGCTGTTGCCTCGCGGTCATTTCAGCAGATATCGGCAAGTTCCACGCTTCCTCTATCACCGGCAACTGACGCGGTTTCACACTCAGTCTATTTGAAAAGAGTATTGGTACTTGAGAACAAACTAATCATCACTAAAACAGTATGTATTTGTTTAGGAAAAAATCTTTTTATAATACGTTTGAGGAGCGTTGGCCAATTTGGCTTGAAGAAATCGGACTCTCTGATATAAACTGGAATTTAACGGTTTCTTATTTTTCTGAGAGTAATATCCCCTACACGCATTGATAAAACAATCTAGCGCATCCTTTGGTTGACTAACAGATTCGTACAAAATTCCAAGATTTGTCCACGCCGCAACATGAAATTTATCTAATTGCACCGCACATATATATGCTTGCAGTGCATCCAAGGGTTGATTTTGCTGCTGATACAGCACTCTGTTGAATTCAAAAAAGGGAAACCATAAAATCAGCATATGTATAAGTTGCAAATTTCACACGAACAATATCTTGGACATTATTTGCAACTTACCCTATCGAGCACCAAGTGTCGGCGTTTCCTTCTGACTTATCAACTGAATTCCGATATGCTAGAAAGGCGTCATGAACTCTTCCATTGGAAGCAAAATAACGTCCAAGAAGGTACAAACTCTGTCCAGACTTTGGTTCAGTTTCCAATGATCTTTGTAAAGAGGTTAAAGCATCTTGCTCCCTTTTTTGTTTTTCTCCTAAGGCATCAACAGTGTGGTACATCCATCCTAAAGAAAAGAAGAACGCATTATTATGCAGACGCTATTATTTAATCACTTGCTATTATGCATTAATATCATGTAAAATGATGATACCTAGCTGCCGATGAACATCCGCTCGAAGTTGGGAAGGCAAGTCTTTTTCTTTCAATATTTGTTCATAAAGTAATTTTGCTTGCTTTGGTTTCTCATTAATCTCATACAGATGAGCAATATGAAAGCGAATCTCAAACGGCGATAACGTACAAGGCGACTGATCGGCTAATGCTAAATTAAAATGCTTTAACGCTGTCGGGAAGTCTCCTCTCACTTTTTTCATATAACCCACACGAATGTGAGCTTCATTAGTTCGGCTGAAACCTGGATCGACATAAGCTAAAACTAGGAACAATTCCGTTGACCTGTAACAAACAAACAAAAATTCTCTTGTTAACAATCTATCAATTCTCTTTCATGTTACCGAAATTATACTTCATGTTAATTCAAATAAAGTTCGTAGGAAATACCATGTAGGGAATTATGCTTTCTCTTTCGAAACAAACAAAAAACATTTTTTCAATAGAATAATTTACTCCAATGAACCATACAAAAGTTCATAAATATTGAGCATTTGAGAACTCCACCAAAGGTCCATTTAGATTCATAGTAATAGTAATAAATCCATGATTCTACCACACACGTTTTACAACTGTGTGGAAAAGGGCTCTTTTTTAACTTTGTAGTTGGAATATTTGGATGCGATCCGAAAGCATTTATTATTGCTACACATAAATAAATCCTTTACAGGTTTTTTTTTTGATTTACATCGTTTGTAAGTATGCATGGAAAGAGGAAAAGAAGAAGCTTTTTAGTAATAAACATTTATGACACTACATACACATACAATCTTTCTTCGTCATTCGATTTGGATGGAGCCGAAAAAATAGATCACCAACTTTTGTTACTCTTTTTCCTTTCTTACTCTTTAGTCAGTGTATATTCAGCCTCTTTGACCAGTATTTTACTTAGTAATTTTCACTAAGATGGATAAGGTTTGTCAGTTGTCAGTAATTGTATTATTCATAGAGGGCAATAAAGTATTTAGTTAATAGTAATGATGGCCACGGCCACACAGAGTGAAGTGGCGTCATTTACCTAGAATGGACGGACGGTGAGTGTGGCACTCGAGACGCAAAAAGCAAAAATAAAGAAGCATGGGCAACATTGATAAAAATGATGATCTACATTGTTCTCCTTTAATGCAATATGCAATATATTTACATAATATGTATTTAAATTTTTATCATTTTCTATATTTTATTCGTCTTAATATTTTACGCAAATTAGTGGACAGGAGAGTGAGGAAAATGCAGTTTATAAGTAAAAGCAGCAAAATTAGAAAATATGTGATTCACAGAGAACCGTCATTCATAATATGAATTTCATATTAGCGCTCATAAACCACACACGGGACAGTCCTGGCAAGTTTGCAAGACTCTGCCAATATTGACTTGACACAAAGTTTGCATTTTGCAAAGTAAATACAAAATACTAATTCGCTTGCCACCTTTAATAAACTAACGTGGTTGAACTTTGCAATGAAAATAAACTTGATTTAAACTACGATTTCTGCATTTGCATATATTTCATGCACTGCCATGAAATCGTGACGCATGAAACAGTCAATGGTCCACCCTCACCAATGTTAACAATGCTGATCGTTCAACGTAGCTAAAGTATGTACTTTAAATAAAAGACCATAGTTTTAGCAGGTGAAGGGCTTGCAGTAATCCATCAATTATGTAAGATAAAGCAAACTTCACAAATGAGTCGACACTGCACTGTCAAAGCAAAAGTGCGAACTTATGAGTTTTCTTTCCATTATTGAAGTACACTTAAAAACGTTTTTTTGCTTTCAAAAGGAGCATCATATCAAAAAGCCTGATTTTAGCCTGTTTTCTATAGAAAGTTGTCGGCAAAAATATAGTATTATATAGATTAAAGTAAGCAGTATGGTTGTTATTTCACTCATTATTTACATTCATTACTCATTTTATAATCACGTTCCATCATTACTACCAACACTTTATGCGCAATGCAACTTCTCTGAGCTGCAAAGACGAATTCATCAGAAAACCTTGAGTCTTATGAGTTGGTTGTGTAAAAACCAGGAATACAGTTTTTAAAATATCTACTACCATACATTTAAAAAACTCATGATTCATCCATCCACACGACCAATCTTTATCCGTATAATCCACCATCATTATTATTATTATTATTATCACTGCATTGTTCGCTTACAGACAAGTCCGTTATAAGTACACAACCTTCATGCAAAATTGCACGTTGCTGTGTTTACTGTGAATTTTTCAGCATTCAGTATTTTAATATGGTGTATATGCACAACACAGGCAAGCAGGCTCACAAAAGAGTAAAAATTGAGCGAGAAACACACTTGAGTTTCTCATGCAATGACTATGATGAGAAAGGAAAGCCACTCTGAATGAGATAAGTTCGTTGCCCTTCCACCAACCAACCCAAGCAAAGCAAATGTATCATCGTATCTGCATTATGCATTTTCAATAGGTATAACACACTCATCATTATCATCATCCTCCTGCTTTTTGTTGTTTTGTTACACACACACGATTTTTTAGTGTGCAAAGCTTGAAGAAAGGGTGACAGACGGATATGATACAATGTTGTTGTGGATGGACTAGATGATATAAAAAACTGTGTGGTCAACATTTCATATCGTCGTCGGTGTAAATGAATGCTGCGTGAGTTCATAACATGCACTGCATAACCATGTACATGAACTGAGATGCTAAAATTATATGGATTGCATGCTGTCTGTCGTCCGTCATATACTTTATTATATTGTATCATGCGTTGAATTAATTTTGATGAAATCTCAATACCATACCAGCGAACGACTACTACCACTGGTCATCAGTCTAGCGTTGATGATGATGATGATGAAATACTATTATAATATTTAGTAAGTGGTCACATGTTGGTAAATCTCATACTTCTGGAATGAGAAGGATAAATCTTTTCAGTCATTTTTAATGAATAACAAGTGAATAGTATTGGCTACAGACAGAACTATCGCCACGTATATTTGAACTGAATCAATTGTCTTCTCCTCTCCTAACTTTCCCATGAGAAGAGTCAAAACACTTTACTGTAGCCAAATAAGAAAAATTATGATATAATGATGGGTAAAATTACCTCCATGTACAGAAAAGCAAATAACTAGAAAATTGTCACAGAATACTTATAAAAAAAAGTACAAACTAAAGTACGTCTTTTGTCTTTTTATACCATTGAAATAAGCAGTTTAAACTTTAAAGTGCAAACTTTTTGATGAAAACTATGAACTTTACATTTTGGCACAAAATATGTCAAGTCAAGCATTATTAACGAGAGAACATCTAGAATCTACACACTACACACCGAACGAGACCACGGACAAAAAGGGACTGAAGGGATCGCAACGAAAACCTGAGAAAACTTGTCTTCAAAGAAACCCTTATGTTTTTTTTTTTCATTTTACCCTAAATAAACTGTCATTATTATGGTAGTAAGATTCCACTTTATAACATAAATGGGCATGGTTATATATATACAAACATGACGGGGCAGTTGGATTTCAGCTTGTGTGATGCTGCTGGATCAGTCATATATTTTATATGATGCTCGTCCCTGTTCCTCTCTAATGCTGGAAATCTTACTAGTGGCACTAGCACCATAAATTATTGCTCCCTTTGCCTTTGTTGTCCAACCTTCATTATGAAAAGACGAAAGGAAGAGAACGGAATACCTAGTGCTACTTCACTACCTTGTTTTGTTACCAATTAAAAAGATTTTGTAAAGGGAACAAAACCGTTTTATTTTGTATACAATGCGTAACAAAACTACCCCAAGAAGTGCCCCTATTTCATCACATCACCACCAGCAATTTTGGATGAAGCATATTATGAAACAGGCCGTCCCAGCTAGTTGTCGAATGTCGATCAGATCACTCTTAATAGACATCAAGAAAGAAAAAAAGGTCGACCGACCCTTCTTTTCTTTCTGTTTTAAGGAAACACGAGATGTTCGCATAATATAACTGAATGCTTTGCACCGTCTTTTGATGACAGGAAAGCAAGTACATAAATACTCACTAAATCTTATCCTACAAGATGCAGCAATGCAGTTATCATCATGAACTTTATGCGGCCAAATAGACGTCAAAATACTGTGGTATGCAGGCTAGTTGTAACATCAACAAAAATCAATTCAAAGTAAATTATTAGACTTCTCGATTCTCAATCCTGTTTACTGGACAAACTATTGCTCCGGAGGATACACAAGACGAAATGAATCGGAGGAAAATGAATAAAAGTAAACAAAAACATGTAAGGGTAATAAAGTTGCGTTCATGAGAAATGCAATATTAACGTTTAGAATGAAAATTTTATGGGTGATACAGTAATTTTTCCCTAACAGACACATTAGTGCAACTCCGGTTGAAAAAAGAATAACGCTCTTGAAATCCACAAATTCTGCTTGACTACTTGCTTCATTGAAACCCCATAAGGAAGGAAATGACAAACGTATCATTATAATATATGTATTTATTACTATTTACTGCCCATATTGCTCATCATCATTGTCGGCTACAATGAACTAAAAGTTTAAGAAAGAACGATCAAAATGCATTTTGTCAATGGAGGACCCACCCATTATGAGAGTTGAGTTGTAACTCAATGTCTTTCGTGGTATCAAATAGGTCATAAATAAATACATTCTTGTCAAACTGTCATTTTACTTTTGACATCTCTGAGATACATCATCATCACCTAAAGATGTAAGTAGCACAATACCAATGGCGGATGGACTAGAGGGTGCGATGATGTGATATGGTACAGACAATCTGTTGATAATGAAATGATAATCCAGTAATTTACCACAGATGGAATAAAACTGATTATTTTACTGTGACTACGTGTGATCTAATTTCCTCACTACGTACCTCTGACCATGAAAGTGGCAAGAGTGGTGGCATATATAATATGTTGACGTGTTTGACACTTGTGCACATTATCTTCCTTCAAATTGGACCTCTGTGAACGGTCTCTGGAGTGGTCGCATAGCATACGCGACATTTGTGTATAGCATTATTAGAACGGATATGAGGGTGACGATGGGGTTTGCTGAGATGATAAGGAAAACCATGGAACAAGCAACACCCACAGAGTATAGTTACATGATAGTATCAGATGAAAACCAATGCTTTTGTTCGGTTCTGAAAGCACGGAAAGGAAGTTTGCTTAAGTGGAACGATTTAGTACGTGAAAGTATATGATGCATGCATCATCATCAGCAAGATATTTTTTGCAAAACTAGGTTACGCACACACAGCAGCAGCACACGCGTTTTCGTTGACGCAAATATCTTCCATCTTCATGCCTTCTCCAACTTTATACATGTGTATTGTGTATGTGTGAACATACTTTGTAAGGATATGGAAAATTCATGCCTCTCTGCCACGCATACATCATCTATGTACATTGATTTATCAATATATTTTTTAGCACAAAATTTGTAAATGTATGTATGTACATACACACATGCATATATTATGTAAATACAGCCCACAAAGAACACGTCACGAACAAGCCGAATTAAATACCCGTGAGCATGCATGGATAAATAATAAACAGTAAACTTTCTCTACGTAGTACAGTTTGGTGTAATCTTTCGTTGTACTTTCTACATAAATTATATGGACTAATTACATTTGAGTTGGTTGTTTTTTCGTTATATTAACAAATAAATGGCTTGCGCAAATAAGTATCAATGTCAAAGTAGCTATAAATATTTACCGATTTTCATATACTAATATTTATATTAGTAATATATATTCCACTTC
>JAHZMZ010001475.1:0-23027 GCA_027743805.1 Lepidocyrtoides sp. E14 | reverse complement strand
GTTTTTTCTGCTGCTTGTATACTGCATGAAATAATTTCAATAAATAGCAATCTTTACTGGTCGGTCTTCATAACTTTTTTTAACCTGTAAAATTTAAACTTCTCTGTCATCTAGACAAAGTTAGCTTCAAAATGCAGTTTATCAGGTCGTTTGCAAATAGAACTTCCGGAGGTGCCCGAATTCTTCTAAATCCCAACAGTCATGATTTGTGGGGACATTCACGATTGATTTCCAGTGTCTCCATCATCGGTGGTGGACAAATGGGTTAGTAATTTCAGTGATGGCCTCACGACATTTTTGTATCAATCGACTGGAAAACGCATAAAAACGTTCACATCATGTTCATAAGCGCCCCCGAACGAGAATTTGGGTACAAGGTTCGAAAGGCAATCTTATATAATCCCGGCATTTGTGTCAGTGGAGTAGTGGAGTGAATGACCCAAAAATTTCCGACTAATTCTTACCCTACTCTCCATTTTTCTCGCTTAGCATAATGTAGTTGAGGAGAAGTTAGAAAAGGAGAAACCCTTATCATTAAAACTTGAAATTGAAATCCATACATACTTGTCTTTGTAGCTACGCTATTCTTCATGTTCGTAAAATTTTTGAGATTTTTACATTAAAGACTCGTATGTATTTTGATGCGATCGTTAAAAAAAATGGTGGCGAATTTCGCCAGGTGGAATAAAAATCTCTGGAACGGCAAGAGGTAAAATGAAATGTAGTAGAGAAGCATTGGGTGGAATGGCTCCAATAGAGTCAGGAGTCGAATGGATGTGGACGTTTACTGCAATTTGTTTCTAGTTGATTGATTGATTGTGGGGCCACACTTTCATAATCCAATTTTGCCAAATAGGATCGGGTATTGCTCAGGTAAGCAAATAGGTATTAGACGAAGGCATTGCTGTATTCATGTACAAATTAATGTTCACGTTCACACGTTGTTTCCAAACGTACATACTTATTACTTATTATTAACACTAAGGTCGCAGCAGCAGCCGGAAACACTGTCAACCTTATCGATATCAATGATAATGTCTTGAAAAATGCTCAAGCCGGAATCACCAAAAGCCTGGAACGTGTGGCAAAAAGTAAATTCAAGGTAAATTGCACTACTATGCATTGGAATATTATGTGCAAATTTGATTTTGGAAGCATTTTCATGAAGACTATTGACGAAACTAACTGAAAATTATCATGTTTCATTGTTTCACAGGAGGATCCATCGAAAGGACCAGATTTTATCAGGGGAGTGATTCAAAAAATAAATTTCACAACAGATATGTCTGCTGTGAAGTCTTCCGAGTTGGTTGTGGAAGCTGTGATAGAAAATTTAGAATTGAAACGAAAACTGTTCAAAGATTTGGAAACGGTGAGTATTGGCGGCAATTAACTACTGATCCCTAAAAACGCTCGCTCATTTTACAGTAAAATAAGGTTGCGGAAAAATAAGTGTATTTGTATTATATCTTGTACTCTTAAAAATAGCTGACGCCTGCTTCGACCATATTGGCTTAATTTAATACAGGCTATTTTAATGGTGGAACGAGGTAATGTAATCTTATAATATTTTATCACCAAACATAATTACAAGCGCCTTTCGTCTTTGACGTTTAGTGCACACACGCAGTTTCGTCATTTATAAGTACACAATTTTTTTTCACTGTTAGGTGATGCTGAGAAGCAGGATGTGGATACTGCCATGAAATTAGGCGCTGGATATCCAATGTACTATTTCAGTAGTAAAATACACACATAAAACAACAATATTTTGTAAATATTTCTTCATTTGGAATATTTTTTTGCACGATTATAGGGGTCCTTTTGAGCTGGCTGATTTTGTGGGACTTGATGTCATTTTGTTTATTGTGGAAGGTATGCATTTTATCGGATTTCATGCTCAATGAATTTTTGGTTATGTATTCGTAATAAATTATTACCGATAACTAGTGCCAATATTGAAAATAAGCAATTTTGCTATTTTTAGGCTGGGTCAAAAACTTTCCCAATGTGCCTGGTTTCATTGTGCCATCCTCTCTAAAGAAACTTGTACAACAAAATAAACTGGGAAGAAAGAGTGGGGAAGGGTTTTACAAATATGGAAAATAATAACTGTTAACAGTTTTTATAACTGTCCCTAATCTTCGACATCTTCGTTATATGTGAATATTTCCCGGATAAAGTAAATTTGTGTACTGTCCAAATAAGACTTTTTCCGTAATGTGATATACTTTACAAATGCATCCTCATTATATTATATTTAAACCAAAGGTGGTTTGGAGTAAACACAATCGAAATGATTTTAGTGCGTTTTTTCCAATTATTAATAACCATGTATTTTGCCTGCACAAAACTGTCTTCCAGAAGCTCTTTATCAATTGAATGGTGAAAATTTGCATTTCTCTATATTAGTAAATAAAAGTGTTTCGTGTGAGAAAACAGAGCTTACGAAAGAGATTACAATAACATACGAAATATCCAATACGATAAGTTATCCTTTCAGAAATCATCTTTCCTCATTATTTTTAAGGCTATTCTATGTAGTCATTTTGAGTATTTTCTTCTCCGAGATACATAGTTTGGAACCGGCCGCTACAAACGTCAAAGGCATCATCATCATCTTCAAAAACTATGTGTCGGTCATCTAGAATCTCGTAATTGGTTGAAAGTTTATCGCAGCTACCCATTGACATGGCTGAAAAATGCAATTAGTTATGTACTGACGTTAGTAAAAATATTAATAATTATGGAGATTAGAAATAATAGTGGGACTGTCGAGAAATGAATTGGTACCGTATAGGTTTTCAGAGGCCGAAAGAAGAAAGCTTGGTACTGTTTGCACAGGCCTACTTGTTATCTTTTCAAGTTCTGCGAGGCACGCCGAGGATCCCCAGTCAATGCAGGGGAGAGAAAATTCCTGGTTTTCACTGGTAAGTAAAGGAACGCTTTCAATTGGAACGGTTTCAGTTTCATGAGCATTGGACTGGACATGATTGCTTTGAGGTTCTTCTAAAATGGCAGCTAGTTTCGTCGTACGTACTACTACTGTCTTTGTTTCGGGAACACTGTAGGGAATGCATCCGATTACAACGGGTGTGCAAATCTTTAAGTCAGTCCATCTTTCCATGACCAATTTTATCTGGAATAGGATGATTAAAATAGTAAAATTTGATCTAGATACAGATACTTATAATAACTGAGTTGTTTGAATGATCGGTAAAAAAAAAACCATCTACCTCCAAGTAGTACTTTAATTCCATGATTTTGCACCCTGTTAATGGGTTTGGTGGCACATCTGGTATTTGAAAATGATTTTGCCAAACAAGATAACCTTTCATTTCCACGGACGGACCCATTAGCTGCATTACCTTTTCTGCCTGAGACTTTCTTTCACTTCCTACTTTGTACGTTACGTGCTGCAAGAAAGTCAAAGAATAAAAATAATTGTTACATACAAAATATGTAACATTATGCAGAGTATTTTTCAAAAAATAGTCACAATTTTAAAAGTTTCCATACGCTGCGCAATGATATTATAACAGAGCTGATTTTTATGCTAGCACCGTTCCTGATTTCTACCCCAAACTGAAGGTATTCCCCTGGCACAAACCCTGCTTTAGTTAGAAGGAAGTTGACAACTAATGGTCCATTGTGGCAGAGTAGTAGTCCTACATGCTTCTCCTTGAATATTTTTACAGGTTCCCCAGCTTTAGGCTCAGCATTTAGGTCTACAATACCTCTCACCTCGACTGGTAAAACTGTGGTGTGGTCATCCTTCCAAGAGCGTTGGATTGAGGCATCCAATGTATATTTTATACAACCGTGTTCACCTTGAAATGAGGACGGAATATTTGGTGGCAGTTGAATAGAAAAACAATAATCATGACGTCCAGACTCCAGCAGTTGTTCTCGTCCATCCTCTTAAAATCATATCATTTTCAATAGATCATGCCTAGGTAATTGTTGAACCTTAAAATTTTTTTCAGATTAAAAAAATATTACATCTTTTATGCTTTTTATCAAAAGCACATACCTCTACTGAGCAGAACTGATTTTATATCCGTGTAAATTTCATTCTCGGTATAAATATTGTGGCTATACTTAAGGCCACTAATTCCAGCCTCCCATGATACGTGACCCTTGCCAAGGAGCCGTACGCTGATACCTGTTTGACATGACCTTTCAATGGTTAATGGTATTGTTACAATAATAATAACCATTGAAGTAGTAATATAATCATTCAATTGTTGAACAAGACTTGGATAAATCATGCTCTGCAAAGCCTCACCTTTAAGGGCTTTCTCTTTATTCAAAACAATAACCACTCTTCCTGTAATTACTTGCCCTGCTATAAAGCGGTTAGACTCTTGGTCCAGTTTGATTTCGAACACTTGTAGGTACATCCCTGTTTTGGCTGTGTATGCTGCACAGTTTTAATGATAAGTTATGGTGTGTGGAAGCTCACTTTTTAGTTAAAAAATACGTTGTATCGTCTGTATTTTGTGTTCAATTCTCCAGCATTCTAATCTTTACCTAAAAGTGGTTAGGAAAAGTATAAGCTCGAGCTTTACTGATCTTTTGCTAACTTTTCCCCCTCCTTCTCTCTGCAAGCATTGTACAAAACGCCAGAGTAGAAATGGGTTTCTCTTTGAAGTTGTTCAAACATAAAAAAAAGTGTCGCAGACTCCCACGTATTTTTTTTCTACTGCTTTCACAATACAATTTTAGTATTCATAGTTGATATTTCATATTTAGGGAGAAAAACAACTCTTTGAGAGCACCTATATATGGATTTCGCAACAACCTAGATAAACTTTAGAATTAAGAAATCTTTCCACATGGTAAATCCAGCCAATATTCTCGTATTGCATATCAACAGAGAATAAGTACTAGGGGAAGGAATAGCAATTGATAGGATTATGTTGTGTGATGTTCACCTCCACAGACTCCGTTACAACTACAACCACCACTGTTGTTGTCTGTATCGATCAATTTTCACAATGCGAAAATTGTGCTGATGATGCCCCAATATGCATCTGAATGGAGAAAGAGGAGAAAGATTTTCATGACACATACATACAACGAATGCGTATGATATAAAGATGAAATATTTGGTTCTCACAGGTCTTCGTTCTGTGCTATTTCCTCCACTCCATCACGTCAACTCCATGGCTTCCTCTTCCCATGCCAGCATGACTGTTCTTTGTCTACACTACACAAAGCATTTCCCTACGTGATGTGTGTTTGGTTCAATGTAAAATCCAAGAATTATGTGCTTTCCCGTTATATGTTATGTGCATACTTGGAAAGAAAAGGAAAACCGTCCATCATCGATTGAATGTAATGGAAATGGATAATAATATTTCGTTGAATTTTTTGTTATGTAAATCTCAAACTATGTGGAGATTCGATTTCGGGCATCTTTCCCGTACCCCTCAATCAGATTCCATTTTTTGTGACTATTTCTTATTAATTTTTTACAGTTGTTAAAGTAAAAAATATTAGAACAGTGATCGCATGTGGGTACATACTGCCTCTCTCCTCATTTCTGCTACCTGCTAATCTTGGATACCTAATTAGTCTGAACAAACATTCATTGAGACATTATACATTAATGAGGGAAAGGCGCATGCACTTTTTTTTACTAGGACGTGGATTATTGGTGGTAATTGCCGCCAGAGTTAAGTAGCCTGGTTTTTATTTAAACTTGATTGAGAAAAGCACTTTTGGTCGACATGAAATAAGTTGTACGTAGTATTAGCATCACTACATTTTTGACTTTCGAGTCGAAAGAACAATTTCATGTCATCGCGAACGGTGTACGACGGTGTTGTTGTTGTCTGGTTTTCAGTTTTCAGTAGCGAGGGAAGATAAGCTATAAGCTATAACAAGGTCTTGCAGTTGCAGTGCTGCTCAAAAGGGCGCTTCTCACTATTTCTACCCGAAACACATCTTCAACTCTTGCAAACTACATAGGTAATATATTTTGGTATGCGCTGTTAATTACATTAATACGCAGACATCGGTCACTCAATTATTGTTTATACCTTTCATCTTTAAATCTATGCGTTTACCACCACATAACTGCTACCGTATAGATGCATATTTTATCACCAGTCAGTCTATATATCTGGTTCAACAAGTTTTAAGTTGGGTATCACCAAAAGCTCGACAATGCATGCCTTGAAAATATTACTATTAATATTCATCGTCGCAACATTTTCTATCGGTATCTGACAGACTTGCCCCATTTTCATCACCTCAACTACATATATACCTACATGCACGATGAAAGCCGATACAAAATTTTTATTTCTTATTATTGGTTGACTTAAATTAATTAGGCATGATGTTATATAGTACTTTACTGTACTATTACACATACGCATACCTTTCTAAAAAATGTAAAAGCTTTCTTTGTATGCATACAACAAGCATTATTTAAATTTCGATTGTAGTAACTTAAGTAAGTTAAATTTCGAAACAGCTTTTAGATTAGTTGTTCGGCAAAATAAAAATAACATTTTGTGAGAACTCACCGTTTATTTTGCCAATAACACAACAATTTTATGGTCATTACTATAGGATAAATATCAGGTTATGCATTTTTAATATACAAAATAAAATGCAAGCAGTGTAGAATATTATATGGATGAATATTTATTTTTACATGATCAAGATAAAAATGAGAGATAACGTTATGTATGCATTAAAAATCAAACTGTATGATGATGATACAACAATTCGTCAGTTTTTTTGTTGCATCTTTCTAAAATCACTGACTCGTCTTCAGTTTTCTTAAGTCTAGAGGGTGATATGAGTAAATACCTAGAATTAGCTTTATCATGGTACCTTACTCTCAGGATCAGAGAGAGAGTGAACATATCAGCAATAAATTACATAATGAATATAAGTTATATAGTAAATATTTTTCGAATCTAAATAACTAGTAAAACATCATCAAAATTGCTGGGGTGTTAGTTTTTGGTATAGGTCCTGTCACTTTGTAAAATATATGCTGTAGCAAGTTGTACTCTATGTAGTCTTAATCTTTTTCCAACAAACAAGTGTCTAGTTGTGGTAGTAAGATGTGTAAAAAATGGTAACATTTTATTTTTATTTTTACTTTATACAATTCACGATATGCACAGCATGTTTTTGTTTCTTATTGAAAAAGTATAAACTTACGTCCACGTACAACCTTCGTGTATCACAGAAGAAGGCGTATGCATATATACAAGGTAGAAAAATAGGTATGCATGCATTTAAATTAAGTGTTAGTTATGCTATGAATTTTTTTGTATTATGAACTGAAGCGATGAGTATTAAGTATCTTGTTGAAAGAATTAAAAGGAATAATGTAATGAAAAAAAAACACGAGTTATAAAGAAGATAGTTTTGCCTATGTATATGCGTTCATGTTAGTACCGTTCCACCTCGGTGAATGTTATTATTGCCATTTTCCCTTCGTTTCTGAAAGCTTCTCTTTTCTCACTTGCATGCTTTCAACAATCGAAGACGCATCTTCTTTTTTGAAAGAAAGAGAGAGAGAGAGAGAGAGAGAGACGGCAATTGTTGACGATAGAACTCATTCATGAACGGTTTTATTATTGCATTGGAGCTCACTACCGCTGTCACTTTGTTGGCTTTGTTATGAAGAGAAGTAAAAGTGCTAATTTTTACATGGTAGTTAACTTTTTTTTACGACAGAATGGCAAATAAAGTGTCACTGTTGACAAATTGGTGATTAAGCGCCATATTACGTTACAACAATGTAATATATAGCATATCAGTAGGTATTGATACCAAAATTACTTTTTTAAAGCCAACTATGTGTGTGTGTGTGTTCAATGTTCAATAACTTTAGGGATTCCAAAGGAAAGGATTGGAAAATTATTTAGCTTTTATCGTACAAAACAATGGGATGGATGGTGGTATTCCGTCTCTTTTAATTTGAGAAGTTTTGTAGTACAATGATTTATGTGAGTTATTTTGTGGCAAAAAAAAACATTTTAGTGCTATGATAATAATTGGAACTGCACATAGTTGTCAGTTGTATTGTTTGCAGTTTGTGAAGTGAAAATTTCTGTCTCCAGAAGAATCATCCATAATGTGTTGCTTTTCCCAACGTACCTTTACATACTTTCTGGCTTTCACACATTTGGTAAGCTACTTGTATCCGCTGGATATCCCACAATAATTATCGGGTTAACGTAGTTGCTAATTTAACAAGCGATGCAGATAGTGTACGTGCAAGAAAATATTTTTAGAATGACAAAAAGTCTTATCTTTTATTTACCTCAGTTTTTTGCCGTGGTCTTCCTGTCCGTGATCGGAATTGAAGCCGTGATATTTTATAAGTCTGAGCCCTTGTATGGCTGGTCATCAGATATATCTACGAGCTTGGTGAGTAAAAAGTGCAGCATTTTCTTGCATAATATGCATGAGCAATTTATGTGAAAATTAAATTTACATGACTATTTATGCGAGTGTGAAATAAATTAAATGCATAATTTTCTTTGCAGATAAATGACAGTTTAGATCTCTATGTTCTATCTGGCTACGGTTTTTTATACCTTGCCAGTTCTTTAATTATATTTCATGGAATTCATAAGGTTAATTGCTACTTTACATTTTACCATAAAAATGCAAATGCATTTGAATGAAATTCTTTAAAATAATGTGAGTGTTTCATAAGTTATCAATTTAGATGAAAATAAATGATATTGAACTGGTTTATTTACTCGGTAATTTTACAGGAATATGTCTCTGTTATTAAATGGATGACTCTAATTTTCTTCGTTTTACAATGTTGCTCCGTGGGGATGTTAAAGTCAATGTTGGAGAGACACCGTGAGACGAAGGATTCCTCCTTTCAGGACTCACTGGAGACCATGTTTAGCTCCAGTCTGACCGTATTTTTTATCATTGTTCAGTTGTTCCACAGTATGATCTATTTAATTGACCTCGTTCTTTACGCCTGTTTGGTGTCGAGATCGAAATTAGTAGTTCATAAAATTGTGTACGTCTAGTGAAAAAGTTTATGCTTTTTATAGACAACTTTTTTTCGCAGTTTTCTCAGCAAGCACTTCCATGCATGCAATGCACGTGCATACTGCATACGGCAGGCAGAGAGTATTAGGTATAGTTCTATATGATTGTGTACGCTAAATGGTTGTTCGTTTAGAAAGCAAAATTTGTTGTTGTTGTTTGTGCAAAGGCAATTTAACACGAAAATCGTTAGTTATGCATTTATGCGTAAAAGTGAAAAGGAAATGAATAACGCACGTATATCCATTGGACATACATTGTTATAAGAAAATGTAACTTGGTTAGTAGGTTCAGCACAGAAATGTGCATTTTCATTTTATATTTTTACTCAGGCGTATTATCTTATACCTACTATTTATTTATTAACTAGTTGCTAATATATATCATTGTTTTATTTTTGTTAGTGCCTTTTGTTATCATAAACTTTTTATTAATGAAAATAACATGTATAAAACGATAAACGATGCTATAATAAAGAGTTTGAGAGGATTTATGATTTTTATAGAGGTGTGTATGATGTATACTTGAACATTAAAATTGTTTATACATACATACTTTGTAATTAAGACTTCTACCGGTGTTTGTCTATACGTTTGTAAATAGGCAGCTTCACAAGCCGGAATGTCGTGGGAATTTCTTGAAACAAAACTAGAGTTCCATTCTTTTGTTTTAATCAAAGACAGCAGCAAACAACCGATGACAGTCTTCTACAATTGCCAACAATACAGATAAAGGAAAAGGAAAACTATGATTTTGGCTTAGTTTAGTTTCAACTGAACAAAGTTTTCTCGTTATTTTGCACAATTTGTCCCGTTTCCTCCAAAGTATTGTCTTACATATTATTACGCACTTAAAGAGGATTTTTGATTATAATTTGAATAATGACACAGATATGTTAGCTATCAGTATCAATTAGCCAAATGACTTTAATTTCGTGTTTTGGTGTGAATCTTACTGCAGTAGAAGTATTTTATCGAATACAAAGCACGAGGAGCAAAAATTATATACATACCCACATACGTATCGTCTTTAGCGTAGACACCGCCTTATAATAATTTAATACCCCCCACCTCTTGTCCTTACTATTATTTCTAGGTCATAGTGCGTTAATAAGCCATTCCAACGTAAGTGTCACCATTTCTTTTTATTTAATCATTCTCTGACTTGAAGCGTGGAGAAGTAAAAGTTAAAATTATCTTTTTAATACATGCTGTTAATATAAACATTATCGAAAATCATAACCAATCATTTTTAAACAATAATTGGTATTCTCGAATTGATTTGCTTTAGCGATTGGCAAAAGTCATGCTTGTCACGACGACTTTTGACACTATACACATACATTTATTATACAAGATGGGATTCCTCAATCAATTTTTAATAGCAAACAAAATTCGAGATTAGGCTGGTGCGAATGTGTCAATGTCCTTTAAACTTTCTCGTCGACTATTGTGTGACAGAAAATTCACCATTATTTTAATGTTCTCTACGTCATAATTATCGATGATCTACTATGCAAAAACATAATCGGTCGACGATAAAAAATAATGCACATTCACCCATACAACAATGGGTCATACGTTTATTGGTTGTGGACATTAATCTTGCAGTATACCATGGGAAAAATCAACAGCGAACAGCTTATCTCATTTATGATATTTCGATAATACTGCATACCTGAACGAACTAACATGACTTTATTGGTTTCATGGACCTCATGTAATTTTTAATTAGGCTTTGCAATCACGTCATAGTTGACAAATAAAATCCTAAGATCATACATGAGGCTGTGGGACGAAATTGGAATTGTAGGACAACAGGTCACCATTCTGATGATGACCACAGAAAACTTGACTGGTTGATTGATCATCATATTGAATTAACTGCACCAGTTCCATGCAAATACATCACCATAAATCATTTTTTAAACTGTTTGTTTATCGTTTACCTTTATCGGTTATTATTATTCTGGGATTTTTGCACTTACTCTGTTTTCTAGATCACCGCGTGGTTCATTTGCTTGGCTAAAGTTCTATGCGTTCTCCTGGTGTACTTGGGTTTGAACCTTTTTGTAGTATCAAATTGGTATCCTCATTATCTTCGTTTAAAGATCTTGACTCCGTTCCACCCGAAAAAAGGTTTCATCGTCAATGTACCTGCTTCTAGGCACAAGTGTAAAATATGTATAAAGTGCAACTGTCTTGTTTTAGAGAAGGGATGTTGCGTGCTGTGTGTGTGGCATGCAACGGATTCCTAGAGAAGATAATATGGTGGACTATTGGGTTTGTTACTTGCTTGTAAAGCAAATCTGCTGTAAATATGTACTTACGAAGACATTTTTACAATGAAAGTACACGGGTAAATAGGCATACTCTTTTTTGGCTCTACCAGTGCCTGTTGAATCAAATGAACCATTGCATCTTATTCTTAACTTCAGACTCTTCAAGAAAATGCAATTGCTGAATGTGGTAGGGATATTATGCTTGCTTACTTGCTTGTAATTCTGGCTTTCGGTTGTTGCTCGTCGTGTTATCTCATCATACAGCGTGCAGACAGGCACAACAACAACCTGCCTGCATCTTTTACTTCCAGACAAATAGCTGGTTCCGACCAGTCGTATTTTGGCTGTGAAGAGGAAGGGATTACGCACTAGTCTCGGAGAGATTGAAAGTTTACCTTCCTCACATCATAGCTCCTCATAATCATGAACTAAAGTGTCAACGGATACTGCTATCCGAAAAACACTTCCCCACACGTGTTTACTGTATTGTCATAAATTTTACCTAATTTCACAGTGAGTTACACAAGATAGAAGAGAAAAAATTCTACGTTCCAATTGAAAAACACTTAAAAGTTTATCTTGCTGAGAATGTTTGAGATTAGGCACAAGTCATAATTTCTTGAAAGTAACATTTAAAAAATGTGAAAGCCAGTTTTTGT
The DNA here is from genome assembly GCA_027743805.1 of Lepidocyrtoides sp. E14. NCBI lineage: Eukaryota > Metazoa > Arthropoda > Collembola > Entomobryomorpha > Entomobryidae > Lepidocyrtoides > Lepidocyrtoides sp. E14. Next base: position 11,036 of record JAHZMZ010001475.1, on the reverse strand, counting down.
TCCAGGCATTATTCTCCTGTGAGATATGGAGCGATAACGCATGCATTAGTGAGTCAACCTTTCTGAAATTATCAATATTTGTACTTGTAATCTCCAGTGTGACATTCCAAAAACGTTTGGTTCGGCCTTTAGGCTGTTGTGCTCTACATTTGACAGACACTACTACTGGATCATGCCTAGGCATATGCCATGATTGTACAGAGCATAAGTTGCTTAAGTGAACGTTGTATAATATATTGTACATAATAATATAAAATAAATATATAATGCTTGGCTGACTCACTAAAAGTTCATTGTTTTCAAAAGCTTTTGCTTGAACTGATAAGAGTAAAAACTTGATGACCAGTCCAGACATGTTGGGATTGTGTTGAATAGTCGTCATATAATCAGTGCCACTAAAAGTAAATATATGCTCTTCATTGCTACATTTTATGAAATAACAACATAACAGTAGCACACATTATTTGGGACATGCAAAACGTTTTGACGTGTGTATATTACCATCTATAAGGAAAAAAATAAATAAAAGTCGCTAAAGGAGCAACCCCTCTTGACATGAACCATACAAAAAAGTATCTGAAGCAGAGACGTTCCTTTCCTAGGAAATCCAATATCTCTTTTGAAAGCACAAGTGCTTATAGAAAGTTTTCTAGTGGACAGCCAAACTAAGTTGTCACAAGTCATTACAATAATCATTTGATGATGACCGCGTTTTCTTTGTGTGTCAATATAATGTTTTGATGAGAGCTGACGGATAGTACAGACTTTTATGAGGGGATAATAATATGTGATATGGCACACTCACTTCAACAACAGTCACCGCGATAATATGTAAGTTGAGCTGCAATGAGATTTTTCTTTGATGGATGCGTGTTTGCTTTGTTTATCCCCGCCCCTTTTGCTTTTGTTTTGTTGCATTTTTGTTCCTAGTACCCTTCAGTGAGTACTGTAAGTTAGGTATATTAACTGGATTTGACAGGAGTTAAAAGGCATCGCAAGCAGAAAAGCCGATAATTATACATGCATACATACAACCCATTCATCCTTAAAGTAGACACAAACACAACCTTTAGTCTTTTTCCTCAAAGGTCGCTACTTTGAAAACTAACCTTCTTAGTCTTAGCGGGCTTTTACTGAAAATAGATACAGTTTTCAAAACTTGACTTTACCTTCCCATTTATATGAGACGATGTAAAATCACGTTTAGTTATTTTTGAGCCAGGAAAACTTGTTTATGACTTGTACGGCAATGGCTTGTGTTATGAGCAACTCTGGTGGGTATTTGTAAATGGACACTTTTCATCTCATTATTTTGGGTCATTTTTGTCTCATTTTCTATACACCAGTAGTGGACAAAGGAAGTGCATTTTGTAAAGTGTTTTGTAGAGTAGGAATGAGGAGCATAAAAGGTATTTCATTCAAACAATCTCATTAACCTACTCATGTTTTCTTTTATTTTTACATGTCAAACAGAGCTCCGGGGATCCTGCACCGGCATTTTGGCTTCAAAGCTCGTATATCCTTGTAAACCACTGCGTGAGTGTTGATGTTACCATTAGTGTGCTGGCCAGTCTATAAGTGTCTTGCATAGAAGATAGTGGAATATACCACTCAATCTGATTGAAAACTCAGCTCGCATGCATATATACAACGTGTGTGACCCACCAAAGTACCTCCTCTAACTTACTTTAATCCTAAAAAGTGGAAAAATTTTTGTTGATATTTACAGCATGTATTTACATGCGCACATACAACTACGTGTATAGTATATGCACATAATAAGGAACATTTATGAGATAACAAAGGCATAGATACATAATATATCCGTGTCGGATTCTACTGCAGTCCAGTAGTACATCTTCAGACGTCAAAGTCTGAACAACCGTGAATTTCGTGAGAAGTGCCATTCTTTGTATAAGCTCATTGCATGTAAAATAAAGCTGTATCAAATTATCCCAATTTTCAATCAATAATAATTAAAATACCAACAACGTTACCAATCATCTTAATATATCACCCAAACACATCACTACAACATATTCATGTGCCATGAAGCTGGGAAAGCCGAAACGATACACATGGTTCCGAAACGCAAGCCAGACATCCAATGCATCTTCACTCTCCCCCACCACTTCCAGCAAAATTCAACAAAATAGTCATCCATCGATAATCACAATGGCAAATTCAAGCAGCCAGCACCAGGGGAATAATCTAGTCACCAGCATGTCAACGTGGCTGCTGGTGCCAAGAGGGAGGAATTTCAGACACATATTAGCAACAGTATTATGTGTGATTCTGGTGTATCATGTTACACTTTTGGCCATACCAACCAATTCCATTTCACCATCGCCTCCAAATGGTGCTCAAGTAGAGGAGAACAATGTAAATATCAAAGATGAAGTTAATAGTCTACCAGCTGCAGCAGCATTGACTATGTGTGAATCGTGTGAAGACGTTGTTGATGATGTCAGTGAATTGGGAGCAAGTAATCAAATTAGTCAACCGCAAATTGGTGTTAATAGTAATAACAAGAAAAAAGAAATCCCAAATGTGGGAACAAGTGCAAAGAGTGGATCACAAGATACAATAAGCAAGAACAAACGGGATGATGAGATTTCGTCTTCATCTTCTGCAAAGCAACATAGTTCCATGCAATCGACCATTAATGACAATGATGATAGTAGTAGTAAGAATTTCGCACCACCACATCTACCAGCGGAAACATCTGGGAACAATTACAACTATTATTACACAGATGAAATGAGTAATGGAAATAGAGGGAATCGAAATAGTAATTATGACATCAATAACCCAAACGCTTCTGAGGGTAATAGTGACAATGAAGACAATCAAGCTGTAACCACAAAAACCAACAGTGATGATGGTAGCAGTGGTCACGCTAATCGAGATGCAATGGAGAGTAACGACAATTCCAATGGTAAAAATATACATTCCGTTCATGCAAAAGATACAATCTCACAGACAAAGATTACCACAAAAAACAGTATACAATCTGAAAAGCGTGCAAACAAAAAAATTCTCAATCTTCAATACCAAAAACGGAGGAAGTTGTTGGATAGCATCTTCCTTAGTATCAAGTCGACGAAACGGTTTCATAAATCGAGACTTGAACCAGTTATCACCACGTGGTTCAACTTGGCAAGAGATCAGGTAATTGTTTTTTTTCTGAAAATAATATGAATTGCATTAGTACCTAATATGCTTTGCTTTTATATAAACGGATACATCACTCTTAGAATGCAATTTTGCTTGCTATAAAAAGTTACTACATGTATGAAACTGGATACATAGAGGTTCAAAGCCTTGCTTTGGGAGCTGCTTATACGCATGTAAATACTCATTTTCCAATTACTAGACCATCACTAACACTTTTACTAATCTGTCATGCACGACTGGCTAATTTGCGTATAATTTTACTTTATTCTTTCACTCTCAGAATCATGTATGCAGAAGAAGCATAGTTATCAATGTAGGTACTACTTACATCAGTAAGTAGGTACGTACATAATATGCCTATCCCAAAAATAAAGTACGTCAATTATTGAATTTATTCAAAAAGATCATCATAGTCCCAAACTACAAGTACTACTCAGATTGTCTTCCTGAACAACTATTGAGGTGAAATAGTTTTTTTGCTTGTTCAATCTCTTATCATAAACATTGTTGTGTTTTTACAATACTGCCGGCCTGCAGGGAGCAAAAAAAAATATGTTTCACTTTGTAAGTTTACTACACAGCTACTCAGTAATTTGATTTTTGATAAAGCAAGATAATACCATGTAATCTATGCTTATGCTCATGTAATGTATTTTCATTCCATAAAGAGAAAACAAAATTTAATAATGTTGAGCACTAGTAATAGACTAGATGAGAACATGGTACTAAAATTAATAAACATACTATTTTTGTTGCCTCAACAGAAATGAAGATGTCAAACTAGACGTATCATGTATTTTATTGGCTGCATTCGTAAGGTAGCAATTTAGAAAAAAATGTTTTAACGTTTACTGCATATCGACTTCTTCCGGGCCAACTGTAATAAACGAAAACTGAACTGCATTGTTCACTTACAGAGATATATGGGTATGCCTTTACGACAGCAATAATTGGATGATTCGATTTTGTTTATATTGGTTGGGAATGAAAATATAAAGCTGTTTTCTTGGAAGCTTATTTTGTAGCATTTTCCTTCAAAGAACTTAATTGGTGCAGTTTGAAATGCACATTTTTTACGAATGTTTATGGGTTCCATTATTTTCTCGACTGGAATAATAATAAAGATTATACATCCCCGTATGAAATAGTACCGAAATCGAATACTCGAACTAAATTACAGTCATTTATGTAAGAAGATGACTCTTTCACCCTCTGTTCAAATCTTCCATAATATGTATTTACCTGTTTTTTTTCCATTTTCCTTGTAAATACCTTATAATTGCCCTAATAAAGCTCTAAATATTTTTAAATCACAATAGCAAGTTTTACACATATAACATAGTTGAGTCGTACATCAATATCGGGTCTGCACAAATCAATGCTACTAATACAATGAACATAATCAGTTTCCCAATTTCCAATTGGGGTTATTGGAGCTTATTCCATTCTGGTCCTTTCCTATCATCAGCAGCAGTAGTGATTGAGTGACTGACAGAGATAATAAAACTGACTAACGCAAAAGCAGTAAATTTCAAAGTCATTTTCTACCCTTAGCTTATCTTTGAAATGATACCGACCTTTCATAAAGCACTGAAATTATTTGTACAGAGAAGAAAGAGCTTTTTATTCACTTGTATTATCATAAAATGTATGTAGAGGGTAGGTAGGCATGAATTGCATGCCTTGTTATTTTACATCCATAACAGTATCAATACTCTTAAGTACAGCGTGATATATGTGTACTTGCACTGACCTCCAAGTATTCATAAAGTACTTAAAAACATTTTCACCCCATTTGTGATTGTTTTGATTAGTGGGGTAAAATCCAAAACTTGGGATTTTGGATGATATTATACAGAAGTGCTTCCTTCCTTCTGTTGTAGGGTTAGTTATTTTTGTGTTTGTATTTTATTGTTATTGCTGCTGCATAGTGTACACACATTAATGCATGCATGCATCACATAATATGATCCACATTCTTTCATGTCTCGAGTGATTATCCAAAATCCTTAAAGCCATTCACAGTAAAAGGTACCACCTTGGAACTTCTTTTTTCATTTTCCCGAGAAACATCAACTTTTTCTTCTTTTTGTAGCTGATAATACTGTGTTTGCTGCAGTTGGAAATGATTACACGAAATGAGTAGAATAATACACCGTAGGGGATTTTACAAGTTTTACAACATGCCTTTTTGCTCAAAAACAGTGAAGACAGATATATTAGACAGCATTCATATTTTTATGTGTGATTATTACAACGAGAAGAAGATACGATTTTACAGACTATTTCTTCAGAAAGAAGACCCTTTCCTCGTTTTTCAGAAATGGGAGCAGCTCAAATTACAAGGGTACTGACTAGTAAATGGGCAAAGAGAGAGAGAGAGAGAGTAGAGAATAATATACCCAAGCTTAAACTGAAAAGTGAAGATGCACATTGGTAAACACCAACACAAATTAATATGGAAGTAGGTACATATATGAACGGTTTCTGCCTGAATTCACTTTAACGTACACATAAAAACGATACTTTTTCTCTGTGCTTATTGAAATTTAACAGTGTTTTACAGATTTATACTTTAAAGATAAGTGTTATATTATTAAGTAGATATATTCGGATAGTGACTTATCCTGCCATACACAACAGTACTCCTGTTTGTTCCTTTTTATTGACTTACAGCTCTTAAGCAGAAAAGCGGTTCTATTGCCTTGTTTAACTACAGTAAAAGGAAGCGAGGATTATATATTGAAAGTAACCTTATTGTAACAAAAAATCTAGTGTTCATCGTTCTCGTGATAAAATTCTTTGTGTTTAAAAACTTTTGGATGCTGATGAACTCTTGAATTTCCTTATTTTAATAATATAAACATGAGTTATCTCTTTGAGATAAGCAAAAGACAGAAATTTGGTCTAGAACCAATAGAAAAAATGCACCACAATTTTGAAATGACAAAACAAAGAGCATTCTTAAGGTTTCAAAAATTCTTTTAAACCTTAAATCAGTAAACATGCTGTTGCTATCTGTAAATACAAAGTAAAGTACACATCGTTGGTGCGTTATTGGATAAGCTAAAATCATTTTCTTCTCAGTCCAGTAGTGATGATCGATACAATTCATACTGCTCAAAAATGACGCATGTGAAAATTAATTTATCTTGTCAAAGATCTCTGAATGTTATAAAGCTTTTGATGAAATTGTAGACATATAAATAGAACCGGATTTTATCAGTAAATCTTTAAGGTATTTATGCATTGTTTGTTGACCACAAACTTTGACTGTATTGTGTATTTGCTTTCCACTTACTACATCCATTCCAGCACACTTATTAACTGTCATCGTTAAATAATATATGGTCCGCATATACTATACTCGTTATGAAAACTGTGTAAATATATGGAAAAGTCAAGCTATACCTACATCTATGTACAAATCCAGAGATGAAAGTTATACCGATAAAGCACCACCGCAGCGTTGAGTGGAGACAGTCATAAGTTACCAAAATTCAGAATGCATACCATGTCATCAACTCAGGAGACAGGCCGGCAAATACCAAACATTTAAAAGGAGACAAGAGTTGATATGGCTTGTTGAAACAAAAAAAGAGTCGGAAGAAATTCTTCTGTACATTTACGAACAATATTATTCTTACGAATTCTTAATAGGTATATATTTTCATATAACCGGGTACGAACACAAAAATGACATCACGAACAGCGAACACACATTGTCTTTTTAAAGCTACTTTCTAAGTTTATAAATGTACAATTCATGCAGGCATCTTGTCTTGTAAAAGATTTAATTTATGGTCAATGTTTTGGACATTGAATAATGAGTTAAGCATATTACCTATTGAAAAATACCTGTGCTACTCACTTGTAGCTACACCAGGATTCATTTATAAGGTATCTTTTTTACTCTTTGCAGTTTTGGCTTGGCGTTGCTTACGCTGTCCGGTACAAAAGTCGTTTTTACTTAACTGCTTTTTTGACACTGAAATTTGTCACAATGTATATAATCCATTTAAGTTTCAGTTTTTTACTTGCTACAAGAGCAGCAGTAGCAGTTGTTGTAATCATCTAACAGCAGCTGCATTTATTTGTACAATGATAACTGGGTTCAAGTTTAGCTTGCAGCTCGTACTAATTTAAATATTATATATTATGTATTTTCTTATTTTCCATGTCTCTTCTCACTTTTAAAATTGTAACTTTATATGTGCTGCGATTTTTATTGCTTCGTTTGTTTGATTGAAACTTTTCAAATTTATCTCTGTATGCCTACTTTATGATGTGTACATTCAAAACAAAAAAAGATTAAATAGTCACGGTTCCTTAGTATACTACCAAAAATACATGCATACGTACTTTAGTTATTCATGCATTGGCATAGGTATTTGTATTGTCTGGAAATGTTACTTGAACGAATCAGTCCTATAAATATACACGTAACGTTTCCTTTATTAGAGGATGGTGTGTGGTGTTATCAGCATCATAATCCGTTTACTCTGACTAATGTTGATATTCTTAACACGAAGACAACCGGGTGACAACTTTGGCAATAACTCATTCATCTTGGCTCATCCTTTTCAATTCAAGACAAACTGATCACTTTTGGCTTCTATTGAATAATTCATTGTTGAGAGCTCCTCTCTAAACACAGAGAACTTTGTCTCTCTTCTCCAAATCCTGTCCTGAAGGACGACGTAGAGAAGGAACGTTAAGAAGTAGAAGCGTTTTGGCATGTAATGATCAATCTTCTTGTCCTCAGGGTAGACACTGTCTCTTGTTGAGACGCGATGGAGGTACTGGAGTGATCTTGCCAGAAGACGCTTCAAGCTGAATAAAAGACTGCTGCTTTTTATATCAGTTTCATCTAGAGAAATGCGTAAGGGAGTAAAAGAAATTGATGAAGATGAATTATCGATGAAAAAATGCCAGTGAACACTGAAAAGATTCAATAGCTGCCTCCCTTGTTGCAAGTGTATCTTTGTTTTCTTTACGCAGTAACCCAACCTGTGCAAGATTACTATACTGTAAAGTTAGATTTCTAATCTGCCTGTATGAACATTAGCATAATTTTCTTATCGTTTAATTACAGACACATCAGTTTAATATGCCGTGTGGAACATAATATGATATTGAAATCGTGCATATAGTACAAGCCGAATTGTAGTACTATACTTAAAGAAAATTAATCAAGTTTTTATTTTCAATTCTTGATGCGTCGTTTTCTTTGCCATCAACCAAGATAGATGACTCGTCATCAATTCTTCTGCTCATTTTGATTTTGAATTGACTGTCTATCGAAAATACGAAAAGGCTACTAAGAAATACACATTACTTACAATTAGATACGATAGTGGACCATCATCGTGAAAATGAGTTGTACAAACATTTTTATCCATGTAAAATCTACGCTGCTAAGCTTGAGAATCGCGTGCATCGTCTTTTAGTGCTTCCTTTATTGCGCTTCACTACTGCATGCTAATAAGCACATTATGCATAGATACATATATCAGTGTCAAACAAAGTGCATTATGTGCAGCCTGGAATGTTGTGTACATGTGTATTATGTAGCATGGTGCAATAATAATATGGCATACAACCACTTTATTTTGTTTTGTGCTTTTGTAACTTTGTTTCGATGTTACATTTGAATATATTATATGATATATGTGACTCATCATCATCAACTTGTACGTCTCCATCGCCCAGAAGATACCCATTTCTTTGCACCGGCTAAGGCTACTTGATGATGAGCCACATATAAATTATGCATACACAAGTGGTTTTAAATAGTACACCATTTCGAGATGATGAAACAATTTCTATTTTCGTAGCTTTTACCCTGTATAAAACACTTCATGCCATGTAGCATTGTAGCATAAATTATGTTGCCTACAAATCTTATCATTTGTCTTACATATCTTTTGAAAAAAATATCATGGTTCCTTTGATGGGGAACTTTACGATACTGCTGAAGGGTTTACCCTTGCCGTACAAAAGCTTTTGGTCAACCAAGAAGGATTAGAGTTGGTGAAAGAGAGCATAATATTATCCAAGATGGATAATAGTATTCACTGTTATTTAAGCCGTGGATTGCATAAATGCATAGTAAAAAGTACCGCAACTGCTGTTTATAGGTTCATGCGCAGGTTCGTTTTGTTGGATGTTGACGGATCATTGTCTACCATTCCAGACTTATAACAGTAGTATAACTTTTCAGTTCACAATACGCTTTCATAATTTCCCGGTCCAGTCGTATAGTTTTACTCACAAATAGTCCAACCGAAGATGAATAATTATATTACAGACTAATCTTCAAAATGCAGTAGTATATAGATGCTGCCTTTAAAACATTGTGAATCAGTAGACAGACATGCGCTCAGGATAATAGAATTATTGAGAAAAGGAACACACAGTACCACAATCATTTTTCTAATGATCCATAAACTATTATCGTAATGCTTGGAATGACCAAACCTATTTTTTAACCAAACTAGTAACTCTATAAATATCTACACGTTTTTAAAGCCCTAATATCTTGTAAAGGGTTGCTTGCTATAATTTTGAGGGTGCAATAGTAGTAGCACATTTCATTTTTTAACCATCAATTTTTTATAAAATAAACGGTAGCCAAATTTCCTATACGAGCTGGAAGAAGGCAGATGCTGCGCATGTTAAACTCATATTTATATTGTTCATCTTGAATCTTGAGTAAAGTAGGCACGTTCATTATACATTATGTAAATTACAAAAGTAATAAGACGCGTCATCATAAAAGGGCGAAGAAAGACACAAGTTGCAGTGGCACAGCCGTTAATGCATTTACTAGATTTAAAAGTAGTGTGGTGGTGGTGGTGGTGGTAGCAGTAGTAGGTTTTTTGTGTATATTCAAATGAAGATGATCATCAAGATGAAAAAGTATTTTGTATGCACATCTTTTTACTACAATGACGATGATAGTAATGATGGCCATGGTGCATTGGGTGGTATGTTTGTCTAAGGAATATAGCATTACGCGCATGGTCGCATCTTAAGCGACTTTTTATTGGCATCTCATCTTCATCATCATTACTATGCTCTAGCAACTCTTTTTTTTATAATCAATCTTAAAGTAAAGTAATACATATAACAAGTCACGCTAGTCAAGATATCTTCTCACTAAGCATCATGGAGGAGACAAACAATAGGCTTAACTACAGTAGCTGAAGTATTAGTGGCAATAGCAATTTTTTAATACCATGTACCAGTATTATTTACCGCACCAAGAGTTATTTCTGCATCAATAACCATACTGGATACTTTTTTATTCTGTTTTTCTTTTGACTCTCGATTTTCTTTTTCATCTTCTTCGAAAGAAACAACACCAGTAACAAATCCTGTCTTGATGAGTCCTGACTTTTGGATGAAAGATTGAAAACAGTAGCTGGCAGGGGCACCATTGCATTTTCATGATTTAACATGAGATGTTCCCAACCAGTTTCTTCTTCGGATTCAGTAATATGCGCAATTCTTATTGTTCTTCTATACAATATTTACACTATATGTGAGCGTACATAGGTACATAGATACACACGCAGGGATGCTTACAGCTAAATAATAAAATACAGTGTTTTCAATATAATATACTAAGACATACATGAATGAGCTTGGTTTTGCTTGCCCGTTTAAATTTTTTTTACATCTTTCTTTTCGCATTCGTGACATGTGCAGCAAACATTACATTCCCAAATGTTTTTATTCGTTCTTGTACTACTGCGCTCTGCGTTGTTTCTACAATCGCAACGCTCAACCACAAGAAGCTCTGTCCTTATCTAAAGATTGTACAACTGCAAAGATATACGGATGATCTAACAATT
>JAHZMZ010001474.1:0-10823 GCA_027743805.1 Lepidocyrtoides sp. E14 | reverse complement strand
AGTACCGCACACGCTATCCCTGCCTGCTTCAGTGTACTCTAGACAGGAGTTAGAAAAATGTAATTTAAAACACTTGTTTACGAGATTAAATATTGCAGCTATTTGTAAAAAAAAAGGGAATTGTTATTATGGTCTGCTATTTTACACCATATATGCTAGAATTTGAAAAGCCATATAATATGTATTTGTACACTTGTTGTGCTTATAGCTATTAATTACATTGCATAATAACTCGGCATCTTTTCAAAACATTTTTACTTTCTGTTTGTGCAATAAGTGCATCAAAATAGATTTTTTTCTACTGACTCAGAATGGAGAAGATGCAACAAATCTTAATCACAATCACGAGACAATTTTTATTGCTTCCCCAACCACTAACCTACAATGAGTTTCTTTCAACTGGAAACGAAGATTACAGCCAAACAGAATGTAAATTTGCATGTAGTAGCTCCTAAGAACAACCTAATAACAATAATATGTTTTCTTATCCACCTTTTAAAAGTTTTTTGGTAAGATTATAAATTTGGATTCTTTCCAGGTCGTTTTTCTGCTTTCCAGTTCATGAGCTTGAACAATAATTTCTAGATAAGACAATTTGCATAATCATATTCGTGTTTTCTGACCATGTTTTTCTCGGCTTGGTTGTACCTGGGTAGACATGGTTAAATGATACAAAGTTAGGTCACAAGGTTGCTCATTTTTTCCGTCGTACTATCCCCAGTTTAGGAAATGTTTTAAAAGTCCATATGTCAGTGTGGCAAATTTACTGAAGTGTAAAGAAATACATCTTGAAAACCGACAGAACATTACGTTATGATGACGCTGCTGCTATATGTGAGCATGTGCATGTCTCTTTTTTTCATTTCAACACTTTTTTTGGACAGGAAATAAAACGCATGTTCCATGTGCACGTAGCATGTGTATGTAAAAGATGGCTAGTAAGGAGGAAAATAAAGCGTGGGATGTGTCAACTCTACGTGTCTGAATCATTTCAAAAAGGTGGTTATATTACGAACTGAGTAAGTAGATAGATAAATACACACATAAACTTATGTGTATGATTCTGCATAACAAGGTCTACATTATACAGAAGTCTATGATTCAAAAAGGACGGGGACTGCAATGTATGTAAAACGAACAAGGAAAACTACTTGCGATTATGATAGTGAGAGCTGTGTGACGTATAAGCAGACAGAATCAGAAGATTTTCTTCTCTAATAAAATATCTCTCGTAAGAGAATTTTTTTTTCCTCCCCAGCACGTATAGTTTCAAAACTTCAATTGGAATGTATGTATTTAATAAGCATTGAGGTACCTTATCTATATTGTGCATTTATTTACAATGCATACCTACATTACTTGGGTACAACTTTTTTAATAATTCGACTTTTGACCATTTCTTTCGAATTCAACCCTTCAAGTCAGATCGTACTTTTAATGCATATTAATCTACTGCATTATAAAGTAGTGGATACAGCAAAAGCATCCGTTCATTATGCAACATTATTCAGTCAGTCATTGGGAATATAATATGCTTGATCTAATGGACAAGTGAAGCCGAAACCATGCTGGCACAAACAAGCAGAACAACCATAAAATTCAAGATTATTTTTAACCTTCCATGTGAATAAGTATATGCTTATTTAAACTATTATGTACATATAAGGGTACTTTTATTTAAAAGTATTTTTTTGCGTTTTCCATCATCTTATGAGGAACATCTTAAAAATGATCCTGTCTGCTGATGTTCAACATGCAGATTAAAGTTTGTCAGAACTCACAGTCAAAATTCCTTGTTCAGCATTATGTCATTTAACATCATTCACTCATAGACTATAGGAAGTGCCTAGAGGAAAACGTACTTCTATGATGATATGATAATGCAAAGCAAAAGGAAGGAATCATTTTGACTTCTTTGTATACCAAATCATGTCTGAAACAGCTTACTACTGCTTTGATTGAGCAGTGCTCGCTTGGGTGATGCTTAAGGAACTAGACTGCCTCTTCTTATGGAGAAAGTAAACAACTCTTTTTAGGTATTCGTCAAAGTTTACTGCGTAAAGGCATGTTCTGTGGAAGCCATGTAGATTAACATTTATTCAAAATCCCCTTTGTTTATTTATTTATGTATGCCCTACACTTGCCAGCTTGTGCATTGTGGTGGTTTTGTGGTGTAGTAGTACAGGAATAGCTGGTCACTTGTTTATAATGCCAACCAAAAACTACTACTCACATAAGGGGACTCATCATTCATGAAACAAACTATGTGACATCTCTGACGGGCTATATATTTACTATTTACAGTTTATACTTAATAAATTTGATTCACACTTCCAGTTTCCTCTCATTGTCCGTTAAAAGGACATTATTTTAAGAAAGTTAGACATAATACCAAAAATAAAATGTACAAATGCAGGCAGGCGTAGACACATTCAAGAACGTGTGAGAAGCTCGTCACAAAGCTTATAAATTTGTTGAATACTACAATCCACAACACGATGATCAAGAAGAGCAAGAATTTTAGAGGGTCAAACTCTAGACGAGAACACGGTTTTGAAACCTTTACATAACTTTATGAGATTTCAAGAGATGTCAAAATAAAGCGAACATTATTTAATAGCAATTCTTCCTTGCTGCTGTCATACTATAACGACAACTGAGCCAGTTGTAGTCACACATTATTTGTCATCTTAAATACCTCTTGTGCCGTTTTCCCTTGCACTATTTACTATTTTTAGCTAAACTACTAAACTAGAAATAGTTTATTTGCAAATCAAAAGTTGTTATACTTGTGATTCAAAACAAATTCAATCATGATAATGACACGGGGCGACTGGAGAAAATTCCAATGTTACCATTAACTGCTCAAGTTAAAATCTTATAAATATCAGGGTAAAGTTTGTTACGGACTGCGTTAGATAATCGAGGAACTCAACTGTCAAAGAAAAGTAATAATCGAGCTATTATTCTCAAACATTCATTACTTAATAATCCCACATGGAAATAAATTACTTCACAGGAACATTAATGCCGTAAACTCTTATGTCTAGCATATCTAACCCTTTTCCCTTCTAATAATTCACCCAACCAACGCGTCTTGGTATTTGAGGTTGATTTCGCGAGTTCATTATCCCATGGAGTGTATATTGTGTATTCTCATATCATACATACCATTTTAATAGTGGCCAAAATTTAGTACACTATTCAGAGTTGATGCGTAGTTCACAATAAAAATAATGGTTACGACTTATACTCGAAAAAAATAGTTCTGGAAACACTTTACTTTTGCTATTGCTGTATGACAAGACGATCCGTGATCATATAAAACAAAAACAATACACATTTCATGAAAAACAGATTTAAAGTTCAGTAGCAGTGTTATAAAACATTGATATTACGTAAATGCTGAATACTTAAAAATACTTGTAAGCTTAGAGAGATTTATAGAGAGAGATATAATACGCAAACTTTACTTCTTGCAAACAAAACCGATTAAGTCCTGTAATAAAATATTATGGGGATGCGGACATCTGTGAAGTTTGAACAGGATTATGAGGGTAAAGACAAAAGAAGACAACAATGGAATACAGTTGTGCTACTATATACATTCTCCGGGCTTGAGTAGATAAGTAGATATCGACATTTCACCAAGCAATCAAGTGGACTAAGCTTGATTATTTTATTAAGTAGACTATAATTTTGGTTAATTTATATTTTGGCCGATTCATTTTGCTTTCTATTTCAATGTTTGCATGATGAGACAGTTTGCTTTGAACTTGAATACGAATTGTGTTACAATTCCGGGCTGTAAAACCATATTACTTGTGCATTTTACCTAGTTGTGCAATCTTGCGTAAAAATGCTCAAAGAATAATAAAATAATTTATGGGGTAAGAAGAGGAATGTAGACGATGTTTTTATAACTTAATCCACCATTTACGGCCATTGTAAGTACGTTTCCCTCCATCTGTCTTTTGAAAATACCTTGAGTGTTTTTTTCCAGTGCATGAGTGTTGCTGACTCAGTACTCAGGAGCAGCCAATTTTGCCTTTGATCTTTTCACAAAGTTTTAGCTCTTAGAAATTCACTACAAAAATAGTTTTACTAAAACAAAAAGAACTAGTCGCAATAAATATTTCCTCTTCGTATCAACACCGACACAGTTTTTTTACTTTCGAGTCTTTAGTCTTTTCCATCCTGAGCGTTTCTGCAGTTTTCTTTTTGGATACTATCAAAATGGATGAACAAGAATGAAACTTGTAAAAATGTGTCAAGACACAAAGACTCTCCTCGCACAAAATTAAAAAAGATATCTTTTGTTGACGCACTCAATTCGCTTGTTTTCTCACACTCAATGTTAAACGATCAATTCACAGCTTCAAAAACAGTGATTGCAAAAGTCGCTATTTCCACATTTAGGAATATCTCATATAGAGCTAAATTTTTGTACATAGTAATTTATTCGTCTGCTCCACAATGTTATGCGTTGAAGGCAGGTTTTTTGCTTCACTGTGTTATCATTCGAATCACATCAAAAAGTATTACATAAGTAGGGATTCTTTCCAGATAAAAGTTTTTCCGAAATGAAATCGAACGACCTTCGGCAAATTTTTTTTATTCTGTAAATACACATAGTAAATTTAACTTTAATCCTAAATGCATTTCTTAACGTCAAATTTTTCTGTTTTCTCTCTGTTACTTTTACTTATACCTAATCGATAATTGAAATATGTGGATACCTGATAGTTGATAGGCACATAAAATGCTCAAAATGAGTGAACAAAAAGTGAATCTACTTAACTCTGTCGGTTGAAATACTTTTAGAAAAATATTTATTTATGATTACATTTAGCCCTTGAGAGTATTTTTCCCTCATAAAATTCATTCACATTTTTTTGTTTTTATACAGGCGATACTCTTCAGTCTTGCTTCCCACCCAGAATATCCTTCGTTTAAGCAATGCGTTACATATGAATTTCTCAAAAATACGGAGGATGTTCGGATGTACAGCATTTTCTCTGTTTCCGCCATGTACTTTGCTCCACTTGTTGTCATCATTTTCACTTATACAGCCATCTTAATCAAAATCATACGAAAGGCACATCAAAATCATCAACCATTCCATTCTGACGAGCAACAACAGCAAACCTCTACACGAAGCCGACCCAGCGTTAGATTTCGGATGTCTATACGAAACACATCAGGTACGTTGTGAAGTAAAAAACACAAATTCTTCCAGTCGCGCAGTCTATTGTTAGTGACATCAAGATATGAAGCTTATATATATTTAGGGGACAAAACGATTTCTTCCTTCAAATGTGCCATGCGTGGTATTTTGACATGATAATATCTTTTTGGCAGTCGGATTAGATCCGTATGCATGTATTTTGCCAGTGCAGTCTCTGGGTTTTGTTTGACTTCATCACTTTTACCTCTCAGTCACATTTCTAGTGTATGTAGTTATCATTGTTCGTGAACACATTATGGTGTACTAGTCGGCAGTTGGCTTCATCAAACAGATAATACACACACTACCTACCTTGCTTCCGTCGTTAGCATGACAAAAGAAGGACACCTACAACTTGTAGACGCTGTAGTTTGGGAGCAAGGAGAAAATGATGTAATGAACGAGAAAAGTCTGTCTGCCAACAGCAATAAGGATCTGAGCCATTGCTTTGCTGCACACGTTGCAATGCTGTCAGCAAAACTTACAGCAAAAGTCATAGTAGTAATATTTAGTTATGAAGGAAATTGAAAATGACTCGACAATGTCAGATTGGTAGGAATTCAACAGGGTTGCAATATATCGTTTAAAAATACACGTATGTATACGGCAAAGTCAATTTGCACGTCAGTTGCAGTGAAAGCTTGTTGTGTTATTGTTTTGCCAAAATTATTGCTAAAAGGGAGAATTTTCAATTTCTATCATTTCATTTCATCTGGTAGATTTTTATCATTACTAGGTAGCGCTTCAAACTCAAACTCCCTTCTAACCTGATTGCTAAAAGGGAGAATTTTCAATTTCTATCATTTCATTTCATCTGGTAGATTTTTATCATTACTAGGTAGCGCTTCAAACTCAAACTCCCTTCTAACCATTGAGAGCATGCCTGAAGTAAAAAAACCTTTTATCATTTTTAAAAAACATCAGAGTACTAAAAGGATACTTTCGCAATTCAAAACGATTCGAGAAAAGGCTTTAAAATAAGGTTATTGTATTTTCCAAAAATTGTTTTGTCTTGTTCCCATTTTAAGGGTAAAACGAACAATGTCAAGCGTTTTATTGAGAAAGTATCCTTTTAGTATAGAAAAGGCTTTAAAATAAGGTTATTGTATTTTCCAAAAATTGTTTTGTCTTGTTCCCATTTTAAGGGTAAAACGAACAATGTCAAGCGTTTTATTGAGAAAGTTCCACAAAAAAAGCTCATTGTTCGTGCTTTATCGGTTTTTACACTCCAACTTCATTTTTTGGTCTCCGCATGAATGACAATTTACACTATTTACAGTATTGATAAAACGGAGACTCTTGCAATGCCTCAGTAAGTCTGAAAGAGTGCCACGAAGAAATTGGCAAATGAATCTAATATAATACGGAAACAGACGTATTCAGAACTATCAAGTAATTAGGTATAGGTAATATGGTAAGAAAATGTATTACTTGGAAAACACTTCGAAATTCTTGGCAAGCTTAATTTAGCTAGGTTGGGAGTTTTCAAAAATTATTTACTATTAAAAATACTTTTATGCAGAAAGCCAACACAAAATCACCAATAATTTTTATGAGGAGAAAATACTGGTACTTTCCTTCCTGGTGCTGGTGCTTCAAGTCGAATAAATAAGACGTCAACCATGTCTAAAAGTATAAAATCATCACTTGAGTTGGAAAGAGTATGCGAATTTTTCTACTTATGGCCAAAAAATAATCCGCATCAGACAAGCACCATATTATTTTCTCTCTGCTTCAGACATGTTTTCAATGTACAAATGCCTTGCTTTAAAAATTACGATTACTACATTAGCAAATGTGATTGTCATTGAGAAATTGGAGAATGCACTAACATTTCTACTCAAAGACATGCTGCATTTGTACTCAATGAAAAATGATGGTAGAGAGGTATCTTTGCATTATCTGTAAAATTACTTTTACGATTTTTAGAATAGAAATCGTGTCTCTAAAAATAGGAATGGTCATTGTGTATTAGAAATGAAAAGACAACTTTTGTCCACACAACCAAAATGTCCATTTCGATAAAGGGAAACTGGTTATGGTCTCTTTTTTCACATAAAACCCACAATATCCTACCTAACTGTGGTTTCACCATGTTCATTCATTTATGTGGTTTCTCAGCTACATTCAAACGATACCTGTCCAATTCTAAAAATTGGAATTCCAGGAATGCCTATACACCTACGTTCGTGCTCTACAACAGTGACTGAACTACCTTATACGTTCCGCCTAAAAAAATATCCAATTTACAGTGGATAACCTTTGTGCATTTAATATCCCAAACGTGTCTATATTATAAATGACAAGATAGATGATCTTGATTACCTTTGCGAAGTAATGCTGGATTCTTGCCTGATTCACTTTTTCAGGTCATCTGCGCAGCACAGTACCTTCAAATGCCAATAACTGCAGTACCAGTTTAGTGAATAGTGCAACCACTGCCGCAGTTGGCAACAATCTTCAGCAGCCAGTGAAAAATCAACAGAACCATTCCAAATTATCTGTGACGACGGGAAGCCAAGGTCGAAGGAAAGCCCATAATAGCACTTTTGAGCAAACAGAGTTTTCCTCTGAAGAGGGAAGTTGTTCGGGTAGCACATGCTCAACGATGAATGTGGCAGGTGTCAATACGTCTACCAGTGGCTCAATCGGTGGTGGCAACACTAGATTCCACCCTCATACTCATCAGCATCATCAAGCCTCATCGTCACTATCAGCATCACCTGAAATTGTAACGCTTAACAGGGTAAACAGTCATCGTACTCAACTCGTTTTGAGAAGGAGTGAAAATGCAGCGCGGCAAATGTCCAGAGCGAAAAATAGGACGCTTGTCATGACCATTGTAATGATTCTAGTGTTTTTTCTAGCATGGACTCCATACGTATGGATGACACTCTGGTAAGAAAAAAAGAAAAACAGAAATTGTAATTGGTGTTTTATTTTTGACTGTTTCTAGCTGTCCTGTTTAAAATCATACGATTATTAGGATAAACAAAACCGTTCAATTGTTATTGCATACACGCTTGTCGTTTTGTTTCGTGACAGCAATTCGTTAAACCTAACCATGATTTTAGTGTAAATACGATATCTTAACTCTTTGTTTCCTCCTCTTAAACTCATTTGTTTTTACATGTACACAGAGTCCAAAGATGAAAGAGCTTAAATAAATAAAAGTTTGAAATTCACTCATTAGAAGAAAGCAATGGGTAATGAGCATGCCTTAGAAATGGGAGTAGTAACAGTGCCCTAAAAGCTAGCTAAAACACATCGATATTGTAAAACGATGCTATGTAGTAAATTTACGTTTATGCTTCTCCTGCACCACGCTGTCCGTTAAGACAAACACGTACATACATACGAATGTGTGTAGTATGCATATTATATTATGTGTGTATGTATTTTGATTATTTTGAAAAACAAAATGTATCTGACGCTCTCCCGAAATACCTATTTGAAGAAAGCTTTATTGCACCCTTTTGGTTTGTACAGCTTAACCTACTATTATTAGCTCTTCGTATTACAAGACTTTTTTGTTGCTCACTACGCCTATTAAATTGCAATCTAGCTTTTCCCAGCATCTCAATGTTTCGGAGGGAGAAATTTTGCTGAAAATATACTGCAGATAACATTTTTTACAATGTGCAAGTTTTTTGAGGAATCTGACTGCATGATAATGAGTCTCCGTAGGATATAATTCTTTTAACAAAAATAGATGCATTCTGATATGAGTTTCTGTGAGTGTAGTATTTTCCCTTTCTCTGCATGTATGGGTAAGTGTAATAATGAAGGAACTTTAATAGACCTTTATACATATGGGTAGATAATATGCAAAAGAGATATAATAAAATATATATGTACCTGCGTAATATATGTCCATTATGTTCAAGATACATTGAATGAGTAAGCTTTATAAAAACTTTATCCCTGCTAAACCCGTCATTTAAAATTTTTTGCTTATTCTTGTAAATATGAAAAGTTTTATTTTTCAAGGGATTTTCTTAAAAATCAAGGCTATTTGTAAGCTCATGTTGCATTCAAAACACGAACCTAAAAGAGTTGTAAAATTTATTTCATGTGCCTTTGGCTTTCCTCTTTACTGTTTTTGGGTTTTCCATTACAATGGAGTTTATAAAAAATAAAAGTCTTTCTCCAGTTATTTGACACAAACACACACCTTACCTATAGCTATTTCTTGCTTCG
Source organism: Lepidocyrtoides sp. E14 (assembly GCA_027743805.1). Lineage (NCBI taxonomy): Eukaryota > Metazoa > Arthropoda > Collembola > Entomobryomorpha > Entomobryidae > Lepidocyrtoides > Lepidocyrtoides sp. E14. Next base: position 1,396 of record JAHZMZ010001474.1, on the reverse strand, counting down.
TTGCGTATTTTACGTCAGTAGGTAGGTAAGTAGGTATGTGCGACAAAGTTTCTCCAAGACATTTTCTGCTGAAGACGTTTCTGACTTTAATAATTTATGTTGTTCATCCATCAGTTAAATTCTGGGAGGATAAATGAGAGTCGCTTAAAATAAAATGAGGAAATTCCAGTAAACTTGAAGCAACAAAGTTGCAAAAAAAATGAAAAACAAGCTTGAAATGGGGCTTCTACGTTACATTGCTGTGTTTTCTCTTCATAGCGATTTGCAAAATAATAGGTGCACACTGCTTGTAAAAGATAGGATTTAATGGACAAGTCATAAATTAAGCAATACCTAACAATACCATAAATATAGCAAACAAGAGATGTTGGATGAACGACGAAAAAGAGGAGGAAAGTGGTTAAACGGATAGAACTCTAGCAATTTCAACTTCTTGCGATAAAAAATAGGAAGAAGAAGTAGGCTGATTAAGATGCTTGTCTCCTCTCCATTTTTTAAACGCTCCACTATTTACATATGTAGGTGATTATAATTTTATTTAGGCATATCACATAGATAAATCGGTCCATCACAATAATCAACCCTTTTCTCATACCTCTTAATGCTTGCTCAGGTTTCCGACGAACACTCTCAACTTTTAATGTCTTTTGCACCAAACCATGAACCTCCGTGTTTGTGCCAAGTTGCTTCTGCCGGATATTAATTGAATGAAAGAGCAGAAGTGCAAGTAATATATGGGTATTTTATACGTATGTTAAATGTGCTGATGTGGTGATTATGTTACTTTTTAAGAACATATTAAGAGTTTGGTATATTAAGGATTAAAATGCATTTTAAGTACACTCTTCGTTTGTAGTTACCTCCGAATGTCCATGAATGCACTAATCGTAAGTAAATGCATTAAGTAAAACATGTCTGCTGAAGTTCTTATGAGGCACATTGAGTTTATTTGATGATGAAAGTAAGCATTATGCAGGCAAAAAATTTAAAATGTAGAAAATAACTATACACGTATATGGCTATATTAATAAAGTGTGATAGCAAAGCATGCCATTACGGCGACTTAAAGCATCACCTTTGCAGTAATATAAGGTGAGGTATCATGCCGCAAAAAGGACAAAATTACAGTCGTAAATTCTGCTCCTCACGGATAACTTCTTTATTTTATTTTAGACATGCAATTTTACAACAGTATTATCATTTGATAACTTGCCACCCTTTGGTAGTCGTGTGTTTAGATAATAGCTTTTCATACCGTTCCATGCAATGTACCATCGTCACGATGATATAGACAGGGTTAACTGCAGTCCGTATCTGCATTATAATTTTCGTTTAGATCCAGCCGTTCTGACTGTAGTATTTCCATTTCTCCTTCTTCTACATACATGCGTCTAAT
>JAHZMZ010001473.1:0-10336 GCA_027743805.1 Lepidocyrtoides sp. E14 | reverse complement strand
ATTTGAAACAGGAACAACAGACAACAGAACTGCATAATTTGGAAACACCAGAATTGGAGGTGTAAGATATTATTTAATACTGGCCGTTACGTATTGGTAGGGACGACTCAGTTATTTAGTACGTTACTACTATTGACTATTTCTTTTCTGTTTGTACTAATTTCTAGGAAATCCTACTGGTGCTGCAGAAAATATAAATGCAAACAAAGCTACACAAAAATAATAATAAAGTGAGCAGTGAGCTGTTCAAAATTTCAATATTCCTTTATTTAAACCTTTACCAAGAAAAAATCGATCACCAATTAGGAGACAATGAAACAAACTACTTTAAAAAATAAAATAGTTACCAACTTTAATTTACCGAAATGGTGCATCTGCAAAACATGATTAGGTATTACTTTTCTACATCTTTTTATAGGACACGCTAACAATTGGGGTAGTATCCGTCAATTCCATAACGGAGCCATTAATACTTGCAATACCATCATTATCATCACTAATTATTGTCGAATCATTAATATTAGGATTTTCTGCACTGCTCTGATGGCAATGTTGATGTGTCAGTGTCATGTCATCGAGAGATGAAGATGGCAAACCTGGATTGGTAAAGAAATGATGATTTTCATATTTGCGAATAAATCTACCGTGACTTCCAGCAGGACTAGATCCTTGGTTATATGCTTTCATAATTTTGGTGTAAAAGTAGAGCTGTGTCACAACCAGAACAGCGCAAATGGCGGAAAGGAAAACAAGCACAATGTACACGGCAGGGTTAGTAGTTGAGGTTGAGGTGTGAGTATGGACTACTGATGGAGGAGGTGGATAAGGTGTGGCTTGGGGAAAGGAAATTTGGGTACGTGTGGAGATGTCACTTGCAGCAAATGTCTTTGAGATTTCCTGTTCATTAATTTGATCTTCCTCTTCAGGGCTCGAACTTTCTTCGTTGAAGTCGTAAAGATTTTTTGTGTACATGTCAGAGTGTGCATCTACTTGAAACAAAAATGACTTTAAATACTCTCTTACTAATTAGCCCAGTAGTGCATTATCGATATTATCACTGTTACACTTTCAAGTACCTTCAACTTTTTCGACAAAGCTTGTTTCATTAATGGCAAATGCTGTTCTATCCCGAAGACGCCACCATCCATGACCCCAATAGTAAAAGTCCCTACCTCCAGGTGTGTCAAAGGCTTCATACATAATTACTTCTTTCTTATTTTCCACCGCCCACTGACTCATTCGCTGCCACTCTTGTACCATTGCAGAGATCGTTGCATGACGTGATTTCCACAATGACGATGGCATCACCTTAATTCCCCGTTTTTCTTCTTGTATCTTCCTCTCGCAATCTTCAAACTTTGCTAAGAACATTTTATGCGTTTCTTCCGAACTCATGGTGGTCAAATGGTGAAATGTTGTTGTATCTATGAACAAAGCAATCATTTCTACGTACTCTAGAATATCCTTCACTTTTTTTGGCAGGTGACCTCGGTATTTCCCGCAGTCGTGAATATCAATGAAAATGCCCAGTTTATAAGGATATGCGAGATGATACAAATGCTCCACGTAAATTAGTTCATGATGTTCCTCCTGCCAGTCTTGCATGTACTGGAATTGTGAGTAGTCGTAGGATTCATCAGCGTATTCTATTCTATTTGTGTGATACATGGTCATCATTAGCGTTTTTACAGTGTCCGGGTATATTTCATTGGCACTATCCGCCATGTACTTGGCGACATTAAAACTGCTTTCTCCCTGACTAGAATCGCCGTATAAATCAACGTCAAACTCGAATGAGATGACCACCTCTAACGGGGTCGATTTGGGATTCTTTTTGTTATGTTGAGCGACAACTGAAGGTATCCAAACACGACTGGGAGTGGTGTTCATGTCCGTTGAGGGAATCGGAACTAAAGTTTAATTTTTGCCAAATTAAAATAGTACTTTACATACAAAATATTTTAGATATTATTACACTGTAAGTAAACATACGAGTGCGCAGTTTTGGAGCCGTGTCGATCACTAGCTTATTAAAGCGTGTTGACACCGTTTTAACCATCACTGCAAGATCATTTTTGGTGTATGCGTAATCTGCCTCATGAGTGTGGTATCTGACTCGATGATCGAAAAACACAGTGACATAATCACGACTAATGGTCGATGCATTTTGTAATGGAAAAGTAGAGTTTTTTGCCAAACGCTATAAAATGGAAAATAAAAACGTATTCTTTTAATTTTAGCCTGTCCCAAAATTAAATTAAAGACACACACACAATAAATCACGCACATAATTCTCATACAAACCTTCCCTGGTGCAATTTTTTGGTAAGCTCCAAGAACTCCCAAAACGACACAGTGAACAATTACTAATATAAAACCTCTTTTCATTTTTAAGTATGAAACTACTTATAATATGTAGAAATTTTGCAATTTTAAATGAATGCAATATTTATTGAAACGCAAAAACAATTTAAAAGTTGGCAAGTCAAAACTGAGCTCAAATAAGCTGCTGTACTAATTCTTCAATTCGGTTTTAGTTTAATATCCAAAGTCATATGAAATTGCAACAACTAGCAAGTTATAAATACAGCAAAACAATTTTGTTTAATAATGAACTTGGCCCACATAATACTGAACTAGAAGTTATCAAGTCAGAATGAATAATCGCAATGAAAAGTAAGCGTAATCTACATTCCAAAGATGCACCAAACTGTCTCAATTTTTCACATTCCAATACATAAAAACATTTCTATGCATTGTACAGATAAAGCAGATCGCATTGAAAGAAAAGTAAAAATTAAACATTTGTAATTATGATTTTGCTTCATTAGGAATGACCTTCACACAGCTCGACAGCTTGCATAATTTGATATAAAGTTGTTTAAAAAATGCACACTGTCAGCACATTTGTACCTACATGGGGATATTATTTGGATGATAAAAGTCATACCACGACAGAAATTGTACCCCTATCTTATCTAAAGTAGGTCATCATGAAACGCCGGTTTATAGAGATATGAGAAACAGGAAACTGTAAAAGTATTTAAGACAAAAAAGCCAACAATGAAATATGAATCAGGAAACTGTAAAAGTATTTAAGACATAAAAAAGCCAACAATGAAATATGAAGAATTCGGATTGTTCGGAATAAGGCGTCAGGATAAAAAATAAAAATATACACTCATATTACAATTCCATACCCGTCGACTGTGTGCTTACGGTTAAGTTTTCAAATCACAAGTGCTTAAAAAAATTGTATTTACTTTTCGGTGTATGCACAGTATATAGTCATAAAACCCATTTTTTCTCCTTTACACCGGTTAAGCTATGTATTTATATTTTTTCATTATTTAAATACTTGTAAATTTTCATGCACACTTTAGTTTGCCCCAATAAGAATGCATAATTTTGAAACAGTCAATTGCCCTTTAAAAGCTTTTCAACATTTATTTGCATCATTAACAATAAGCTTCAATAAATGATCACTTTTTTCATACTATCTGTAAAATAACGCCTTTGTTTCATCTTCTAAAATAGTGTGCTTATACTTATAGAAGTTGGTAAGTATGATAAGTACATTTATATTTTTGATGTAGGTATATATGTATGTTGAATGTTGATATAAACATACATAAGAAAGTAGGCTAATCATATGAAGAAAGTCGTCCGTGAAACTTTGAATCAAAACCCCGCCTATAAATGCATTCAAATTATGCGTTATATTTATATTATCAATCTACAAACAAGAAAATATATTTTTTTCCAGTAAAATTAAATGATATATTTTTTAAACAAACTAAATTTTCTCTCCTATCACACTATATTCGGTAGTGAAACAATAACAGCTATTATACACTTTAATATACTTCCTATAAAATGTATTGTGTGGCTGATATTATTAAATATGTAAATAAATTACTGTTAAATATCTACTAGTATTGTATTATTATTATGATACAAAAGTTAAGATATAATACTGTTCCAAAAATGCCCAAACATTGCACATTTCTTCATCATGTAGTATTTTTTATGTTAATTCTCTCGATCGTCAAATTATATACACCACAAAGAATGGATAGGTAGTAAATTACGTACGCACTACCTAATAAATAGAAATATTTAATTAAGCACAATAATTGCACAAAAATGTAGCTGATTATTCACAACAACATTGATTCATATAATATAGCAGTAAGTAGCAATCATCAAGGTCGGCATCTAAACTATAAGGTATATAAACCTAATAATTGTTAATTAAACGACGAAAGACATTGATAAAATAAATTGCATATTAATATGCATATTATCTTCTAAGAGAGAAAAAATATGATAGGAAAAAATGGTAATCATAATACATATTGATTTTTGATTTCTGTTTTAAAACTTTGGTATCATTGCTTTGATTGTATACAGTTTATACGTATACATCTTATTTCATCTAGGTGCGTCAAAATTAAAGCCAGTCGGACAAAATCTTCGCTGATGATGACTATTACTAAAGGCGGCAGCAGCTTCCACTGCAAAAGAGATGGGGATGAGGTCATTGTGATTGATGGATGGGATTGACTTTGAGGATGCTGTTGCTGGTGATTGTTTCCACCACCACCACCCCCACTACTGCCACTAGCATTGTGGGAATCTGTTGTTGTAGCCGCTGAGGTGGATGATGCAGAGGACGAAGAGTTGTTGGATGATTGATGATGCTGTTGGCTTTGACTATTGGGCTGGTGAGATGTTGAGGCGCGGTGGTGTTTTCCACCAGTCGTGGAGGACCCTGGCGTGGAGGGAGATTCTGGGTTTTCGTTTTGTTGAATGAAAGCTAAACCATATTTGGCAAGGTTGGAATATAACTTCATGAACATGAACTTGAACTGGAGGAATTTTAGAAGAATAATTTTAATTATATACCGTTAACTGTAAAAGCACATGATGGATTTCGTCTACTCGCTCGTTTAATGTTTTTGTCAACACCGGGATGTTGTGTGCTAAAATGTCGGTTCATTGCAGAAGGCCATGGAGTTGTGTAGTTACATACACCGCAGATTGGCCACGAGTCGCGAAAATGCTGGCGTTTATGCTGACTGAGACCTTGGACAGTGTTGAAGAATGCGTCTACAAACATGCAATGCACAGCAATTGCATTTGCTTTAACTTTTATATTCCATACAAAAGTCATAACGATCTTAAAAAGTAATTCATCTTACAACATCCGTCAATATCGCAAATGAAGAGATCCTTGTTCACTCCTTTCATGTGAGAAATTAGCTTCATCATCAAATTATTAAAAGAGAACAAAAATTTTATAATCCATCCTATTTAGGTACATTTTTGTATACTAATATTGTAAATTTTTAGCTTATAATTTTTATTACTTCCTGTTTTGACTTCTTGGCATTGTCCACCAACTGCACTGGTTTTCTTCTTCTACCCCTTCGCGATCCGTCAAAGCTTAATCCATCAATAGATCCATCGGCTATAGAGCTGCCACTTTAAAATCATACACAAGATAAAACTAAAACTAAATATTTCCACTAAAAATATGATATACAGTAACTAGAATAAAATATTACCAATCACTTTGCGAACTAGATGGAATATTCAACCCTCCACCCAGCGTGTCTTCCACCGCCGCCCTAGCTTCTCTGTCCATTTTCAGTGATCTTGCAATGTCAATATCTCCACCACTACTTTCACCACTATGATGTCTTATGGATTCCTCCTTCATAAATAAATTTTGTAGTGCAAAATTTGGCGTAGTTGTACCTCCCGCACCTGACACTAGTTCTGCTGGATTCGGAAAGGGAAACAAGTAATGATGATGATGTTCAGGTGTACCCCAGGTGGAACTAGATGTTCCTTCAGAAGGACTTTGTTCCTCCTGAGTTTGCTCTGGACCCTGACTCTGCTGCTGCTGCTGTTGCTGCGAATGAAACTGTCCTTTAATTTCCTTCACCTTATCAATAATCAAATTCTGAATCCTTTCCAACGTCACGTGAAGCTCCTTCAACTCGTAAATTAATCCGAGACAAACGTTACACAAAGGCAATTGACTTTCTCCTGTAGACCTGTTATGAGAACTAACCCTTGCCAACCGGTTCAGTATTTCTTTATGATCACTGGGAAAAGTGGAACTGGGTGCATTTCCCAAAATGTAACGAAACATTGTCGCACTAAAACTGTCATCTTTACTCAACGACTCCAGCTTACGTTTCCGGTCCTCAACAATATAATGATGGTGATCCTCGTTCCAAGGTCGACAACAAAATAAACATGAGGTAGCATACATTCCTCCTGCTCCAGACATTTGTTGTTGTTGTTGTTGCTGTGTTGGTGGAGGCGGTGGTGGTGGTGGTGGCGGGGGTGGTTGAGGTTGATGCTGCTGTTGTTGTTGTGATGAGTCCATTGTTGCCAGTTAATCAGCAACGACTTCAGTCAAACCAATTACTTTATATTAACGCAAACTATACTCCTTTTTAAATTTTCACTTTTTCGGAAACAATTTTAACAAGCTATCAGATTATCAGCTGCTTCTTAAATATTCTTTTGCTGCACTCGTCCTGCTGCTGCAGTTGTCGCTTATATTTTGTTGATAAGATTACACGTACAAGCACTGCTTGATGATATTTTCGGTGGTGGTGTTGGAAGTTGCGTCTTGTTCTTCTACAAAACCTCACCATGTCGTCGTATAATCACCCCCTATTTTCCTACTCTTGCAGCAACTTTACTGAAGCAGGGCAGAGACAAAAATACATAAACAATCGGATTCCTGCGCGAGTGGCCGAATAGAGGCCATAATCATAAAGATAAATGGGCTTGCTGTTGGATCTCCTTGTTCGCTAGGCTTATCGATTCCCATTGTTGAGGAGACTAGAAGAAGAGAAGGCTCTTGTTACATTACTACATCGCAGCAACATCATCAGCAGTGGTCATAATAATAATCATCATCATCATCATCATATTCCTGGCAATAACAATATGATTTGATGACTTTTCTCACTCCCCCCAACTTTTATTGCTCTTGGGTTTCTTCTTATTTTTTCAGCTTTCCTTATTATTATGCTTGTTTGTGCTGTGTGATGCGATCTTTTCGTGTTTCTGTATGTACATATTAAAAAATGCATGCATCTTGTGTATTCTAGGCTGTTTTCTTATTAGTACCACTATGTTGGGATTTTTATGGTTTTTTTTCTTGCTACGCAGACAAGAGCAGCTTGTGTTTCACTTCGCCCCGGGGAATTAGGGATAAGATAAAAGATGCTAGAATTGTATCAAGTTTTTAGAGAAAGTGCACACAAAAATACATAGTAATTATATTTGCATACGACTTTATGAGAAAAAATTAATTTCAGAGTTATAGGTTGAAAAATAAAATGTACTTTTAGCAAATAATTTTGCAGTACTGTAAGCAAAAATGTGGATATAGTGCATCCACATTAAGTATACATGTCGATGTAATATATTTTAAGGTTTCGACTTCCGACTTGTATGTAATGCTATCAAAAAGTGAGACCAAAGTGAATGATCGAGAAAAACACATAAATTATAGTGTGATGAGTGATGTGGTATTTTATTATTTAAAAAAAATATTTATTGACAATTCAATAATTTTAGAAATGTGTTACGATGATGTAACCCACTTTCAATCGTAATGATATTTGATGAATAGGTACATATTTATAAAAGTGATTATGTACTAAAAACAACGGAGACAATGTACACATGTCTTCGTTTTCATGAGAATTTTGTCCAGCTACATAACATCATCTCAGACTCAGAGCATGCCAACTTCAGTCTAAAGCATCAAATAAATGCAAAACAGGTGGCAAATCACAGCTACCTTCTTCATCATTAATGTTGTCAGCATTTTTATCCAATAACTGTCTCAGTATAGCATTTTGAGAAGAATCATTGCTACACTTTTGCTGGCGTTGGGGCAAATTCTTTCTTTCAATTGGGATATCCTCAGCCTGTTCCAAGCCCAATTCGTCTAAATGATCTAGTTGATAAAAATGCTGATCGGGATCGTCAGCTTTGCTGTTGAAATGTAAAACGTCCGGTTGCTGGAAATTTTCAATGGGTAATTCCTGTTCTTCCTCTTCCCCATCGCCCTCAACAACATCTTGTTTGTGATCTCCATGTTTCATCTTGAAATGACTTGAGGATGACTTATCTCCACTTATAACTGCTTCTTTATTTTTATAGTCTTTCAGTCTATGAACCACCTCTTGAAAATGGAAATCGACGAGATGTGTTTTAAAGAAAAATGCATCATTTAAAACTTTTCTGCAGTAGCCGCATCGCACGCCCGCCTTATTTCTGTTTGGCGCCCATTCTCTAAGTTGCTCTTTACTGATAGATTTAATTGTTTCCTTTAACTGCACTTCCGAAGTTTCTGGTGGAAGTTTGTCCTCTTTTGATACATAAAGGTGAATAGTATTAACGTGCCAATGCAAGTTGGTTTTGGTTTTAAAAATCTTTCCACACCAATGACAGCGAAACTTCTTGCCACCATCTCGGGAATGAAACATTTTGTAGTGACGTTCCATGCAAGACTTTACTGCAAAGTCTTTACGACAAACGGGACACTTGTAATCGGGACCTATGTGATTAAGTCTACGTCGACCACGGCGGCGGTCTTGGCTCATATTTGGTTTGGGTTTTGGTACAACTCCTCCTGTTCTTTTCGTTGCCACTTTTTTCACCTTACAAGACGCACGTTGAGTGCCGCCAGGATCGGTTAGAGCCATAACAATTTGATCAAAGTGGTTATCGAGAATGTGAATCTTGAGATTGAAAGTGTCTCGGAGATCTTTTGTACAAAAACCACATAGATATCTTGCTCTCCCGTTACTGTTGGGATCAGTATTGGGAACTCGTTTGTAAAGTCCAATGCAATAGTCGACTGCAATCTTAAGTCCACTTTCAGTGGTGCCATTGGGCAAGCGGTCGGAAAATGCTTCAAAGGTGTGTACACAAATGTTATGAATTTTCAAGTTTCCAGCAGAGAAAAACTGTTTTCCACACGGATAACAGTCGTAAACACATGGGAATAGCGGGTTTGTTTTTGAGTTGGGACGGGAATGATTAGAAGAGGTGGTACTTGCTGTTGTCCAAGGAGATGGAGAATCACTGCCATTCGCTAATGGGTCGTCGATAATATCCTTGTCGTAATTATCCTCCTTTACATCATGGTTAATAGCCATACTCATTGCTTCATCGTCTAACTCGGTTGTTTCCACCGTAAGCATTGACGTTGGCCCTTGAAAATCTTGGTTATTTTCCAAATTTCCTTTCGTTTCCGTTATGACACAAATAGGACTTGAACTCGGCATTTGACAATAATCCGATTTATCATCATGCGGAATTCGTTGGCTAATGGTCACTCTTGGAACCAACTTGTTTACTTTTAAAGAACCTAAAAATTTGTAATTGCAACATTTGCATTCAAAAATCATCTTTTGTAAACATTTTATTATCATTAGTTTATAAATAACCTCACATTTTCTTAAAGTCTCACTCCTCAAGTTATCAGCAATACTAGCATGAAATAGCTGCAAAGGATTCCAACAGGATCCTTCCTTCATCGTCCTTTCATACTCCCTCATCCGATCCTTACTACTTTCCCCATTTTGCATCACATGGTAAAGGGCCTGAACGCACTCATCCAACTGCAGTCTTATCATTTCAAACTGCTTGTAAATGTGACTAAATTCCTGACACATTTCCAAGCAAACTGAACACATTTTTACTACCATTTGAACATCTCTCTGATGACCATCCACAGACTGGAGAAAATCCTTCGAAAAGTTACACTGTTGTAAAACATCAATGTTTAGATAACGCATTAACATTTTGAATGACTGGAACACATGCTCCCTTTCATCCGAGGTGTATTCTAATAATGATGTTGGTGAACGGCCGGTGGATGTCAAGCGGCTAGAAACCAAGCCCCCTATGGAAGATGATGAACTTGTGGTGGAGCATTTACGAAGACACATGAGGCAAATTCCTTTAGTGTCCAGTTCAAAGACATTACCATCACTTCCAGATTGATCCATTTTTCCTACTTAAAAATTAAGAGGTAACCGAAAGAAAAAAGATTATGAGCTATTACATCGTATTTTAAACTTTTTGTTTTTATGACAGGGGAAAAACTTGAACACAACTGAAACATCTCTTTGAGCTGTATTTTTATTGTAAAACGTTTGCTGCATTTCTGCCCGTGGTGAGTCGTCGTGGCTCAGCTGAAAATTGGGTTTTGTGTCTTTGTTGGCATTTTTGCTGAATTTTTTTTACATGACTTGTGTTTTTGGTTGGTTACCTTTTTAAATATGAT
>JAHZMZ010001472.1:0-14162 GCA_027743805.1 Lepidocyrtoides sp. E14 | reverse complement strand
TTAAGACGCTCGCTTACATTCTGTGCACATTTAATTAAATTTTTACCCTGCTTTTTTGGCGATGGGATAAAACAAATGATAACTAAGCGTCTGCACTCGTTAAAATCAAATACTTGTTTGTTGTAGAGTTGTGGACTGAAAGAGAGGTAACTCCTGAAAAATTAACGAATATTGTTTTCAAAACTCATTTCAAAATATTACTAAATCAACCGTATTAGCCAACCCACGGTCCCAAAGCGTCAAAGAAAAACTAGAAAATCCATATTAAGTTTTTGTTCTGACCGCTGACAATCTTTTATGCATTCCAAAGCATAAGAAATCTTGCTAACCGGAAATTTATGACCAATGAGCGTTAAAAATGCCACATCTACGGCATTATACTTTGATTTTTAACGCTTAATCACGCACCATAATAAACTGGTATGAGCCTTGACAAAAAGCCGTACGCTATAGATTATTCTCCAGGCCGTACTTTGGCTAACATCTAGTATAAAATTCGTTTTTGGTTCTAGCTTCATCGTGTCGTGATTCCAGAAAAGGAAATTCATAAGAGGATTTCACGCTACTCCTTTGCTTACTTCTTTGCTCCGGATGATGATACAATAATATCACCTTTGACGTCACCTCATATTCCTGTAGAATGCGATAAAAGTAGTGTCAAGAATGTGGAGAGTACATTAACGGCCTACCAGCATATTACGAATAGAATGAACTACTTCAATATTAGCAATTACGAAGTTCAAGTGGAGTTACAAGTTTAGAAGTCACAATAATTATCATGTTTATCCATTATTTAAGCACGTCATTCTAATCATACTTGATGCTAGCTACTTCTTACCTATAAATGAGTTAACAGCAAAATATTAATGAATGCGCTGTGCATTTACGTCTGCATAAATACTTACGTGTATGCTCATGGGTTCAAAGTAAAGAAACCGGATTCTACAACGATATACATAATGGATGATAGTATTTGCTGTGTAAATATTGTTTGATTCTCGTTTGACCATTGACATTTAAAATGAAGATAAGGAAGAGGATTACTGTGTAATTCGTTTGTATGTGCATGTGCGTATAGGTATTCTTCACACGCTAACTCTAATTATTGAACTACATTTTATGTGTGGATGGGTGTAAGCTTCTGAATAGGATACTTAGTACGTACAAATAAGAAAAATACATGTTAATTGTAGTTATCAAATAATAAAGTTGTTCCAAATCCAAAATCGTTAGTAGTTTATGTCTCTTTAATACTGTATTATTATTTTGCTTTAAATATCTGCTTACTTTTTTTCATTGTTTATCTATATTCATTCATGGGTCACAGTCGAGCCATTGAGTCATCAGATAACACAAGATTAGCTGTAAGCAGAGTGTAAAAATAAGGTGGGTCGGGATAATAATTTTTTTCATGATTCGTCGTGGTGGAGAGGAAGTTACTGTCAGTTTGACAGTGGAGCTCAGTTAATTTTGACAGAATATTTGGAGCTGTACTTTCAGTACTTGTTACAGTCAATATACATTGTACTTATGTACGTCTGGCAAACAGGAGTATTTCCAGTAGTATTTATTTGCATACTTAAAACGTACGTTAATAATCAAAATTCATAAAGAACTAAATTACCGAGGTAAGCCACAAAAGCAAACCGGGAAAAGCAACATGGTAAACGCAATTCCAATTATAGACCTTGAGAAAATTTCTGAAGATAAAGCCGAAATTGGTGATTGGGAAGAGATTGCAGATCAAATTAGAAATGCATTGCATGAAGTCGGTTTCATGTACTTAATTAATCATGGGATTCCGGATGACATAGTAAGAAAGATAACTATTTGAGTTGTCTTTGTAAAGTTGTTTTCAAATGTAAAGTATTGCAGTATATATAAGCTTGTATACTCCACAATGTACCGTTCACTTTTGTCAGATTGCAGACAATTTCGAGATTAGCAAGCAGTTTTTCTCGCTACCAAAGGAAGTGAAGAAAAAGTACAAAAAGAACTTGAAAGAAAGTAGAAACGGATGGGTGGAACCTGGAGAGGAGCTGTACGTCCATCTTCATCAAAACCAAATAATCTATCTATATTGAATCAAAGTGATAGTTTGTGAAATCGTGACTAATTGTAACCTTACGCAGAAATACTTTGTTTGTGCTTTAGGCTTCATCCAGATTCCAAGTTTGAGTACCGCGAGTGCTTTGACATCACCACCCAGAAAAAGTTTTACCCAACGGATATTCAGTCCTTCCGCTGCACTCACAGAAAATTAGAATCGAATTGTCAGAAACTGATCAAAAATGTTCTCAAACTTCTTGCTCTCTCTTTGAAACTCGAGGATCCAGACTACTTCATCAGTCGCTGCTGTCATTTGGATGAACCGGAAATTGCTAATGAATGTGACTTTAGCATGATCTATTATCCACCAATTCTGTCCGACACTGTATTACCCCCGGACACGGTTAGGTGTGCCGAACATACAGACTATGAGATCATTACTCTGCTCTTCCAGAATCAAGTGGGAGGATTGGAGGTACAGAAAAGAGTGTTATTTTTACTTTTGTTATCTTTTCATTTTCATAGGACTTTTTTATTTCGTACATTTTATATACCCGCATCTTTTAAAATTTCTTTTTTCAGATTAAGACAACCAGCGGTGAATGGATCAGTGCGGATCCAATCCCCAACTCTATTCTTATCAATACCGGAGATTTGCTGGAAATGTGGACAAACAAATATTTCCCAGCTACAGTAAGTTTGACAATGACGGCAAAAAATCGCTAAATACTTTTCAGTAGTACTGAATGTATACGTACGTTGTACTGCGTTTGATGGTACTCCATCAAATTGATTAATAACATGATTATTGCTTGTGGTGACTTTGCAATTTTCCTTTATTAACCTACATGCATGAAACCTTTTCATTTTTTATTCAGCTACACCGTGTGGTAATTCCAAAATCAGAAGAGGAGAGGAAAACAGCAAGATACTCATTTGCTTATTTCATTGCACCGGATAGTCAAACTGTAATAAGACCTTTGGAGTCACCAGTGATTTTAAATGAGACTACCCGTGCACAGTTGACTAATTCTGAGGAAAACAGGAAGGATGTAGGGCAAGTAGATAACAACACCTCCGACCCACCATTGATTACAGCTTACGAGCATATCATGGAACGAGTCAAGACGGCTTATGGAGTTCCCAAACGTAGTTCTGACTAGAAGTTTTCATGCAGAAATCCAAAGCTGCAGATAAAATCAATCAAGATCTAATTAACTGGAGCCGGAGAAAGTGCAACAAAATTTTTTGATTGCATTGTATTAAATCGATTTCCAAATATTAAATCAAATTGTATTTTACCCAACTGAAAGATTTTGGAACAGCTTTCCTTTTGGAAAATTTGCTCGAGTAAATATAATTAAAATGACTAGTGGTTTGTGGTGCACAGCTTCACTGCATTATTGTTTTTTAAAGACTCCCTTCCATTTCGTCGAGAGCACTATGGATAATGATCAGCAATTGCGCAATGTGCAAAAGCCCTTACAAACAAACCGAACTGGTTTTTGTCGCCACTTTCTACATCTCTACCAGGTTCTTAATTTTCATAAAGGACAATGCACAAAAAAAGCCAAGATACTACTTCGAAAAAACAGCATTGCACAATATAATGTATCACTACCGTCACTACCATTATTATTTGGAGATCTCAAGTGGAGCATTTGGGATTTGCATCAACAGAAACCCCACGAGTGATTGCATACTTTTTGAATTCACTACAAGCTACTACTTTCTCTTCACCATTCTGACTTTTCTTATTTTCTTTTCTCTGACTCAAATGGGAATTATCCCCATCCATTACACCACACCGGCGTCCCCTTTTTCCATTCATTTTTTTCTTCTTATTCCATTTGCTTCTCGGGAAGAAAAAGTGCCAACTTATTTCCTGACTTCTCTCACTGTCATTCATTTTCCCTTGATTTCATTAAGTAGCAGCAATAGTATGAGTAAAAATATATGTTGTATAAATGTACATCCCGTCGTTTTATGACGCTGACATATTTGAATACTTTATATTCTCTCTTTTACCATTTCATTCTATATATAACTTCTTGTTCATCTACAATTTTCCAGAGAAAATGGAAGGAAAAATAAGATGTTGATCTTATAGTGGCAGAACACTCTCCCCATTTCCCAAGAAAACTGGATCAGATGTGTTTTGCCTTTTTATGCTTAATAATAAAGGGGAAATGCTAAAAATCATCATTACGGAATCAGTAGTGGCCAATATAATTTTATGTTCTACTACTGCTATGATCATCATCTATAAGTAAGAAGGCAAAATGTCTTTAGAAAAGTTGGGAAGGAGGTAGAAATGTAAAATAACTCTACACATTTTAGGATAATTTCTCTAGTAAAATTTTCAACCACCAAACACAAGGCATATATATGTATGTACCTATCATGCATGATCCGTTCCCAACTAACATCTTGTATTGTCTATCGCCTAAATTATATGGGCAAGTAGATATGCTTATGGGTAAAAACTCCCCGTAAACATTAATACCTACATTCTTTATGTATGTAGATAGACACAGCAGCGGTTTGAGAAGAGTTGATGTTTTGTGGCTGATTTCCTCGATTTTCTTCTCTTTCCTGGTTTTATCGTCTACTGCTGTGAGTGTAAGTGTGTAGCATGTATGTGTTCTTTCTTTTTCATCTTCTATTCTCTTGGTCATGTATCATGCATGAGCAATAGGGATGAAAATAGATGGTGGCAGCATGCATGATGGAATCATGTGAACATTGAACAGATGCTTCACATCTATATTGCTGTGAAGTCGTCAACCAAAAAAACGCACTTCATATTGTAACACCAACAAGCACAGCATTCGCCAAGAAATGTGTAAGAAAATCTTGTGCTGGTGAATATATTTGTTCTTTCTTTCTTCCCTTTCTTTCCTCTACACATGAATGTAAAAGCAAAAGTGCTGGTGACGGCAGCAGAGATCGTGAGCTAGCTGAACAAGTGGCTGTGGGTGGTGGTGGTGGTGGTGATAGTAATCTTTCCTTTTTAAACAAGAAGCGAATAAAATGCATGTAAAATGTACGAAACTGACATGCACACATACACGCTTAATATACCTTTTTATGATTTCAAGGAAGGGCACCTATATCGCAATATGAAAGTAACTGGTTATCTTTCACAATCTAACACTTTCTTCCCGGGAAATCGTATACTGCCTGAAAAGAACCGGATAGAAAAAATGAATATAGCCATTTATAATGTGTAGTAGAGCCTAGATATGCATGTTTATGCTTTGCTTGAAGGAGGAACTTGCTACTGGTCTGGTATTTTTGTTGGGTCCCGTCTGCCACTTTTTTCTACTCTATTTTACGATATTACATTTATGGCCATTTGCTAGCTTACTTAGCATATATAAAGAGCCATCATCTGGATTTTCACTGGTGATCCCTTTCACTCCTCTTTCTCCTTTTCCGATACATGTAATATGCATACAGACAGATATAGCCATGGGAGAACACGTATTGAGAGGAGCAATATGATATTATATTTATATGCTAGTCTTTAGGAGACGAATTTGTGCTTA
Organism: Lepidocyrtoides sp. E14; assembly: GCA_027743805.1. Taxonomy (NCBI): domain Eukaryota; kingdom Metazoa; phylum Arthropoda; class Collembola; order Entomobryomorpha; family Entomobryidae; genus Lepidocyrtoides; species Lepidocyrtoides sp. E14. The sequence continues at coordinate 8,562 of JAHZMZ010001472.1, read as the reverse complement.
CATGAAACTGTTTTGGTGATACTGAACAAGAAGAATGTTGATCGTGTGGTTGATACCCTCAGTGATTTCTTCCTGAAGAAACATATCGACAGTGGTATTAGATCCATAAAATGTTTGAATATTTTAGCGAATCTTCTTGTACTATGCATGCATATTATAACAGGGATTTTGGAAATGATGATGATGATGGTCATGATCACAGTATTTGTATGTTATGATGATGATGATACTGTTAACGTATGGTAAGCAGTTTCATGATCATACTTACTATACAAATGCCGAAATAGACACGCACATTATGTATGCATGCATATTTTGTGTGTGGGTGAAGAAGACAGCAGCATTTAAGAAAATCAGAAGAGAAAAGGAAGGAAGCTGTGGTGAATTCCTAATGTTCACAGAAAGAAGATCATAATAATAATGATGAAATCGACACATGCTTTTAAATGGCTTCCTTGAACATGTAATCGTGATATAAAGCATCGTGCGTGTGTCATTCATAAAAAATGTTGAAGGGGAAGACGCAAAATGAAGATACATACATTATAATATAGAGTTATGATATTGGTATAAGGTAGAAAATTCATGCATTAGAGGTAGACACATTATTTAAATACACATTTCTTCGTAAAGAAAATATTTGTCATTTTTTCCTAAAGATTTTTTTTTTACATTTTCCCTTCACTTCAGATTGCCAAATTTGCGGTAAGTATCCAAATATTTGTAATAAAATTTCATAGAAAATTCCATAATAAATGATGTAATACTTTCTTCCAAGTAAAAAAAAGAATACCGAGGGTTGATAATGGAGGACGAATAGCAATAGAACAGAAAAATCTCATTTTCAACATTTGTATTTGATTCGTTAAGTTTTTTGTTCGACATTGATGAACAGTGTATGAGCACTGCCTGCTGTTGTGCATGTTTCTATGTATGCCTTTAGCAATCAGTTAGGCTTCTTCTTTATGTATTCTTGGAAGGAAAGTTTTTAAGGGAATAAGACAAAAAAAGAAAGAAAAGATGGGGGAGCATAATAACCGTCGCGGATGAGACGACGGGAGAGAGGAAACAACATAATCATATTGTTTTAGGCTGTGTAACTTGGAGCATTCATGTAATTTTCTCCCACCGCTACAGCTACTGGAAATGCAACCACCTTCACTGCATTTTATTCTCCTCCACTCCACCACTACCACACCAACACAAATAACGTATGTACAGACCCACTGCTGCCGCGGATCTTTTCTAAAAAACTTGAGAAAAAAAAGAAAAATGTATATAATATCTGCTGAGGAAAGGGAGGCAAACTCAGAAAGAGAAAAATGAATGTAGACAAGATGTTCCAAGTATTTTTCTACTTTGACGATGCAAACTGATGGTAGTGATGATGAGCTGATGTGTTTGTGAGATGGGGTGTGTGTCCATATGCATTCAAGAAGGTCTGTAGACAGTTTGTTCAAAGAAGATGTGAACTGTTCACAAGGTTTCGAGTGGTTCTTACAGGACTAAAGAGAAAGTCATGGAAAAATACGCGGACAAACCTGAAGGCGACTATATGTATACCTATAAAATTTCTTCAGTGTTTTATTCTAAAGCTTTGTAACTTTTCCCCACATCTAATGCATCACATCGCATCACCAAACTGCTGCCACCAATACCACCCCGAACTGAAAGACAAGACGAAGTCGTTGTCTTCTTCTTCGTCCTCTCACTCTGCATCGTTTTCTTCTCCTTTTCTTTCTGGCTCACGTTAAAGCCATCGTTTATGAGGGAAGTACGTGAAAAGAATGAATGAAATGACTGAAAGGACGAAAGAGATGACGATCATTGAAGAGAAAAGAACACCAACTACGATCACTGTATCCCAAAGAAAAAAAATGCTTTCTTTTAGTATACAATCGTGTCGCTCACTTTTTTCTTGTACTATACCGAAAAATAATGTGATGCTGCACGTACTATTACTGCATGGGTTGTTAAACCTCATCTATCGTTGGTTTTGGATATGAATGGCTTACAATGCTATTTACAATGCTCCTCTGTCTTTAAGCTGTGCGACGAACATCAGAAAAAGAAAGTTTCTTCCTTTTCTTCTTACGGGGATGTTGGTTGTAGTGGTACGATCCATGCATGCTTATTACTTACTACCGCGTTGAGCAAGAAATAAGCATGAAAGAAAAAGAAAACTCAACCCCCGCCCGCTGCTCTGACTGAAGAAAAGGTATAATATATTATTCAGGTTGTAGTACGCAAAGTTGCACTGTTGGAAATGAGACTAGAAGACCATCCAAGTCCAAGAAGCCACGCACCCTCCACATCACCACCATCAGTGTACCGTGTTATTATTATTAGTATTAAGCAGGCTTATTTCCTTGAGACTTTTTTTTCGTCTTGCTCGAGTAGTGGGGATGATGATACCCTCTCTTCTTTTCCCAGCTAAGTAAGTTGCAAGTTTAAGCCTGCACTCCAATGTTAACGCCACTACTACCACTACCAGTACTCAAGAGTATTTACGTAAATATTATATACAAGGGAAGATTTTGGCTTTTTCGGTGTGCTTATTCCTATGATGATGATGATGATGAAACGTGCGTAGTGTGTGCAACAGTAATATCACCGTGTAAAATAATATCATTACTAGATTTTATTACTTATACCATTTTTTTCGGTATTGGTAATATTACCTTTCCACAACGTCGTTGCAAAGCTAGGGGATGAAGATGGGGCGGAATGTTTTTCTGGGATTTAGGTTTGCTTACGTGGATTTTTTTTTATAAAAGTGAGTCCTGCTGCTGCTACGCATAATAATAAAATAAATGTATCATTACTACTTATTACCTATGTCGAGAAGAAAACTTTAGGTTCAATACACCGCAAATCTTCATCTTAAATTTCCTCCGTTTTTGATAAAAGCCGTAGATCATTATTATTACACGACAAGGATAGGCATCATGCCGTTATTAGGTATGTTTTTATACATGCAATACTTCATCACAATTTTAACCCATTAATTACTGTTACCTATTAAAGCGCAGCGCAAGCACAATGACTGGCAGTAGAGACAAGAAGTCTTCTTATTCGCAGTGCTTCCCAAAATATTCGACCTGCCTGAGTATCTTTCTCTTTTGATAATGATTTTATTTATAAACGGCCTCTTCGTCTTGGTTGTTATTATTAGCGTACTGCTCAAGTCTGAGTGTCTAACTAACTAAAAAATAAATGATGTAATCCGATAAGAATCACATTACACTAGCATGCGTCCCAAAAGCTTACTTTCCGTTTTAAACCAAACTTTTTATCATATGAATGAATGTACACACATAATTTTCGACATTAAGCCATTGTCCTATCTGTAATTTTCATCGTACTCATTATCATCACCATCATCGTCATCATCCTCTCACCAATTATAGAGGTTTTCTAAACATTTTAATCTAAAATCAAACTCGTAAAAATAAATTGCTGATTATGACCCGTTCCAATACAATAGAATTACCCGTGCGGTTCTATATACCTATCTATAAAATGCATTAAAAATCGGATCGAAATTTTACAGCTGAACGTAGTATAACGCCTTTGTATCTGTATGGGTACATCTGCCTGTTTATTTCTCCTCCTAAGGATAATCCAAAACGCAAGCAGCATCAAACATCATGGCCATCATCAGTAGAAATGAGAATCCTTTCTTATCTGATGAAAAAAATATTACTATGATTCTTTTATGATTCCCATTACTGCCAAGGATTAATACTAGCCGTTAGCTGCTGCAATGCTCTTCCGTTTACATCTCTGATGCACAAAAAATTGAACATCAGCATAATAATAATAATATTATGACCACTGATAGAATCACTGGATTGTGGATGTAACATCCAAGAGAGAAAAAATCAAAGAGGATGGAATAAAATAGCAAACAGGAATAGCCCATCAATTTTGTTGTGCATCGTTTTTTTATATTTCTTTATCACAAACACAATGCAGTAATAATATCAAAGCAAACGTGTAGATAAAACTATAACATTAAATACTGATAAGAGAAGAAAAAAATCTACAGACCACAGAAGCCGCAGGTTCTACTGGATAAAATGTAAAAGTTATGCAAGCAGTAGCGCTTGTTTACAGAGAAGAAGAGAGACAAGAGAGTCATAGGTCCGCTCATAAATATTTTATTGCGCCCAGAAAAAGCCACACCACATCACCATCACCGGTTTGTTCTTTTCCTTTGATGTATAGCAGTACGTTTGTCGCCTACACTCTCTTCTGGAACCTGACATGACAGCTATAGGCATGAATGCATTTCATGAGAGAGCAGTATGTACACATGTACATGGAGCTAAAAACTGCATCCGTGAGAGACTGACAGTAAAAAGAAATATTTTTTTCCAGAAAAAAGTATTATTATTTTTACGATGATATGTTTGAAAACGACAAAAAGAGTCGCATCTAGGTAGGTACACAAGACAGTAATATTTTTTTTAGTTGCTGGTCGTATCTCATTTCACTTGCTTGTTCCGTTCAGTATTACTATATAGGTATATAATAACATGGTATATACATAGGATTAGATTAAGTAATGGTGGGTCTGGTACCAAGAAAAGTGGTGTTGTTGGTTCAGCCTTGCCTGTAAGGCAGAAGAAGACAAACGCATTTTAATAAATTGAATTATCATAGTGTAAAAAAGTAGCGAAGATTTTTTAGGCATAAATGCATTTCATGAGAGAGCAGTATGTACACATGTACATGGAGCTAAAAACTGCATCCGTGAGAGACTGACTGTAAAAAGAAATAATTTTTTTCCAGAAAAAAGTATTATTGTTTTTACGATGATATGTTTGAAAACGACAAAAAGAGTCGCATCTAGGTAGGTACACAGGACAGTAATATTTTTTTTAGTTGCTGGTCCCATCTCATTTCACTTGCGTGTTCCGTTCAGTATTACTTTATAGGTATATAAAATGGTATATAGGATTAGATTAGGTAATGGTGGGTATGGTACTAAGAAAAGTGGTGTTGTTGGTTCAGCCTTGCCTGTAAGGCAGAAGAAGACAAACGCATTTTAATAAATTGAATTATCATAGTGTAAAAAAGTAGCGAAGATTTTTGATTGGTGGATTGGATTCTACGATATAGAATTGCATCAATATTTCAGGAAAATACAACCGTATGAAATCTTTTCTAGTTACAATTTAAAAATCTTAATTTTGTAAATTTCATTCAAAATTGAGGCTTTGCAAAGACTAAATTATACAAACAAAATAGTCTTGTTTCGTATTAAAGTGGTATATGAAGGTAGGCACTAGGCACAGACAGAACGACAAACCATCCTGATCGCCACCATTATGTCTATTGCAGTCAAAATGGGCAATAACCAAAATTGTCATAATATTTCTCCATCATCTTCACTACTACTTTTTTTGCTTCTTGGAACACATATGCATTTTTTTCAGTATCTGTCTGACTCTACACGTTAGGTGTCTCCCCCGATTCTACTTTTGGCCTGGCCTTTTAGATTGATCTTCTTTATTTCTTATTAAATGTGAAATGATTGCAAGTGGTGCGCGAGAAGCTAAGCAGAGGGATGGGATGGCTGTATGTACTTTTAGTAATAATAACGGCCACTTGGTAGTTTGTAAAGCTTATAATATGTATAAATATATAGGTGCGCTGCTGTGCTGTGCAGCGAATGTATCCGCTTCCTCATCATTTTTGGTTTTTCATCTTGCACGAAGCTGGATGGTGATATCTCAAGAGGTCCAGTCCAATCAACGGTGAAAATGGGGAAAACAACGGGAGTTTTGGAAGTCGTCTACTCACAAAAAAGTATAAGCTAGCAATATGTATCACTCAAGCTAAAACCATGAAATCTCCTTGTTTTTATGTGGTCACGCTTTACGGGTAGCAGAGCAGATGAGCTAGCCAAGTAAGAAATAAGTTGTTGCTCCGTGTTGTCTTAGTGTACTTATGATGATATGATAGGGGCTTTAGCTTTCTCTTCAATTGGCGTTCTCATCGTCGTCATCGTCAAACGGATCACTTACACTTGTAGCTAGCTAAATGTATGAAAAAAATAAGCCGCGCACATACAAGAAAAAAATGACTTGACTTGCCTTTAATCCCTTGAAAGATGCACAGACCTTTGCACTTTTCCCATATTTCTATGTGGTATGGTGACTAGTGCGGTAGATATGTACATATTATACACATGACATACCTATCTAGTTTTACTTGTTTGTTTCTGCACAATGTAAAGTTCATGTGATTGGACGCAATAATATGAAATTCCGGAGAAAACAGATTTTTCCTTTTTTCTATTTTTATGATTGTCCAATTCATAACATGATCATCTTTCTCTCTCTTTCCTTCTCAATGTGTCTTGTCTTTGACTACTATACTTTTCTAGATTGAACTCTGGTTAAACCTCGGCAATATTTCTAAAGTTAGCAGGATGTTCCCCAAAGAGAAAAAAAGAAAAGGGAATGCATACACCAAGATAGACAAACAAAAATGTTATTTCCTTATACTTCTAGTTTAAAACTATTCGCTGTAAGAATTGCTGTCTTGTAAAAATGAAACAGAAAAGTGGAAAAAACTGTTCCGGAAATGCACAATTTGTCCATGTTCCACTAAAAAAGGTGAAGTAAAAAGTTCAATTCAAGTTCACTGCAAAGTTTTTTTCAGTTCAGCAGATCAGTCAAATAAATAAAGGAAAAGNTGTAAAAATGAAACAGAAAAGTGGAAAAAACTGTTCCGGAAATGCACAATTTGTCCATGTTCCACTAAAAAAGGTGAAGTAAAAAGTTCAATTCAAGTTCACTGCAAAGTTTTTTTCAGTTCAGCAGATCAGTCAAATAAATAAAGGAAAAGAGGAGTCAGTGGAAAAGTTATGGTGAAGCAATGTCTCTCTGTGTCTTTCCTTTTAGTTATTTATCATGGGAACTTTGTTTCGTTTCATATATTTTTTTACACTTTCTTACCTTCTGTTTCTGTTAGAGTATTAGATGTTTTTATATGCACACCTTTTTTATTTGCTTCAACCCCTTCTTTTTATTTTTCCCATTTTGTGTAGAGTTCCACAAAGATGTTCCAAAGTAGTAGTTGAGGAGGGAGCCTTAGTCGTGCTCACTATTTTTATATTATCATAAAAAATATAAATGCATTTTATCTCCTGTCTTACCTAGATGCTTTAAAACTCCCTTCTTCTATGACGGTATTTTATATTATATACCTATAGGATATGCTCATGCATCCATGAAATCATGATAAACTGCTTCATCGCCTTTTTTGACAAGGGAAATATAAATGTATAAATTGAAGTGGAAAAAACTAAAGGAAAGAAAAGACAAGGAAGATGGAAGCACGCCGGGCAAGGAGAAACGCATAGTAATAAGTGCACAGTTAAAGAAAAAGAAGGAGTAAGCACATCATGGGACAAATTGCCTTAAAGGATAAATATCCTCATCATCACAAACATCATCTCATCATGCTATATATACGTAAGTGGAAGCAAATGCAACCTATTTACGGAATATCTCTAAAATGCGTGTACCTAAATATATCATCTGATATCACACAATTACTTTTGTGTAGCACCTTTCCTAGACAAAATTGATCCCCTAGTTTTAGGGGTTAATTTGTTTCATGTGAAGAAAGTATGAAAAAAATGTGATACCCTTCCTTTTGAATTTAGTTGTTATTGATGCACTGTGATAAGTCATGCTTACTATCGTTCCTATCACGTAATGTATTAGCAGAGTAATGATAGTAATCAAAGGGTTGAGCCTTTACTGATTGTAACGGTGATAGTGATGATGATCATAAAAAGTGGCACCCAAAATGACTTTTTCCTACGCTATTGCAGCTGCATGATTTTGGGAAGCTGATTTATTGGCTTCACTGATATAAGAATTGACCTTTTAGACGAGTGAAGCTCTATGCGTGTTCACACTTTGAATTTATATGATACTTAATTACCCATTTATTTATTAAGTATTATTTAGTTATTTTAGTGAAAGCAGCACTTCATGCATTTGGTATGTTGATTCGGTATTGAACATGGTTAAAAAATAATTTGAGAAGAAAATTCGGATTCTATCAATCTATTGATAACGACAAGTGTTACGAAACCATTAATATTTCGTTTCAAAACCTGAATACTAAAGATTCGACATTTTTTAGAACTACTGATTCTTTCGGCTATATAATATATAATGGCTGACTGCAATAAATGTGTAGGTTCTCTACTTAGAAAAGTTACCATGTGTGAAAATGAACAGTGGTTTCATACAGACTAACTTAAACAGTATAACTTCAAAGCGTGAAAAGTTACAAGGAGTAGGAAAGAAAGATCGTGCAATAAATGACTTGTATTGAAACTAGAATACCTATACAATAATGTAATATAGTGTGACAACATAAATCTTCATTTGAAAGTGAATAAAAATACCAGTAACAGAAAAGATTGGCTAAAATGCATAACCACCAAAAGCGAAAGCATGTTAAACTTATTTTTTGTTGATATTCCTAAAAATTTCAGTTTTAAACTAGGTGTTTGATTTTATAAGTATT
>JAHZMZ010001471.1:0-11129 GCA_027743805.1 Lepidocyrtoides sp. E14 | reverse complement strand
ACAGGTCAAGTTTTTTATTTACAGTCGGCTTCAATCATCCTATGGCGATGATGAATGAGCACGAACGAGTTTAGGAAAATCAAATTCATCAATATTTGTCCTGATTCAATATTATATTGTAATTTGAAAATGTTGAAGAGCATGTATAAGAGATAGTTTAGTTTACGATGAAACAATTCGAGAATTTGTTTAATTTATGCAAATGCAAATAGTAAATATGTATATGCAAAAGTCAATAAATAATATTTTTTTATGAAAAATGAGATGACACGGAGTTCATGGATGTCATTAGATATTTTTTTATACTTATGTTCAATATGTGATAACATCAGTTCCGTGTTCCGTCGGAATTGCACCATAAAGTACTTACACCACAGTATACAAATAAAATTTTTATTAACCATTGGTTATAAACGGCACTAATCGTATATTATTTTTATTATTAATACGCAAAAGAGGGTAATTACACAATTTGACATCAATGATTAAATAGAAATAATTTTGTTATTTTAGTTGAAGACCTCCGAAAAACCTCAATGCAAAAAATAATGCTAGTGTTTTGATACAACTTTAAAGTTGATTTTCTCATCTAAGCATTCCTTTTTGTTCAGCAGGTAATCCGTAGGAATAAAGACAAGTTGTCCACCTTTGCAAGGTTTACAACCACTAGAGGACTTTCCCTTATGATGCATCACCATTTCGTCTCTGTCGCATAAATCTGAGAATGAGCTAACCTGCCAGTGACAAAAATTTTAAATTTCATTACACAATAGAAAAGGTGAAAGGATTCCTCATTGAAATGCTGCTGCAAACAAAGTTAAGAGATGTAAGAAGAGAGATAAGAAAGGAATTTTTTCGATGCTTACAAATTGCACACCAGCGTAAATGGAGTCTTTATGGAGATCCTCAAGCCCATTAATTGAACAGGTCAGCATGACATCACCAGTAACCTTTCCTTTAGAGCTGCGAGCGACAACTCTATCCCCCGCTTTAATCCCTTTCACTAGAACGAGAGGGAAGCCAAATGAACATTTATGAATCTATTGGCAACAATAGTTCTATGTAGCTAAAATGCTTTTTTTAGATTTTGTTTTCACCCGAGGTTTTATCAGTTCCGTTTGCAACTGCAACGCAATTTCCAATGAACATACAATTCTGTTTTGGTGCAACTCTCCTAGAAGGCTGTACATTTTCTTTTTGCTTTTTTACAACACATGAAGCTACAGAAGGGGTGGGATTGCGATTGACGACGCCAGCATTATCAAGAGACTGCTGTCTGCGGGTTACAGGGATCTTTTTACCATACGTCAAAAATTTCACTGGAATGAACGCAAGTGTACCACCGTCACATGGTCTGCAGCGGTTAGTGTCGCCGCTGACATGTCGTAACTCAATATCTGGGTGGCAGCTGCCAAGGCTTTTATCCTGCTTAAAATAAAATTACAAGTAATTTTTGAAAAATGCAAAAATGAGTTATTTTATATGTGCTACATTTATAAAAAAGCCGTACAAATTTCACTCCCACACAATCCACTAGAGTACCATCAGCTCCATCAGTTATATCTCTAATTCTGCCAGTGACCAATATTTTACCACTTATAACTGCGATTTTGGTTTGGACCAAAATTATATCTCCCACCGAAAAATTCTCCACAGGAACCTTGTCAACTTTTCCCTTCAGTGCAATACAGTTACCGATTAGCTGAATGGCCGTTGGAGATGTGGCAGTCATAGGACACAGTTGCCATTGCCCTTGACCCTTTTTAATCAGTTGGTCAACCGACACCAAATTTCGATTACTTGGAGGATTAATAAGGTGCTTTGGAAGGTGGCATGTTGCTTGATTCTGAAAAAAATATGAAATTTTAAAAACCTATAAGATATATTGAAGGCTGTTGTATGTAGTTTTAATTTAACAGTATTGACCATACAAATCGAACAACTGCAAACATTTCTCCAGTTGCTTTGTCGGGCTCATCATGCTGTTCCAATTTCCGCCCAAGAAACCCAATTCTTCCGGATAGTAAGGCATCAGAACTTGGGCATACCCATATAACGTCATCGTCAACTGAAAAGTTTTCATCTTTTGACGAAATAAAGTTATCAGGGCCGTACATAAAACCCACTTTTGGAGCACCGGTGAAATCAGTGTTACTTTTATCTTCCATATTAATTTCCTATTTTTGAATCTTCTGTACCAAAAAAGAATCTACAGATTATGTATTAAAATTTTAACTGTAGCTGTGGAGTAAACTGATGTAATTTATGCTGTATTGGTTGCTTTGAATCTGAAATCTGTAGTACAGACACTGTGTAAGTTAAATGAATAAAAGTGGCTGTGTGTTATGTTTTACGCATTAGTGTTTTATGATAATACATGATGATAAGTAAAAGGTGAGCAACCGATACCAAAACGTAGTGCAAATTACATATAACAAAATATAAAACATGGGCTTACATGAACGAAGATAAAAATATATACAGATTTCAGTTGACAATGGCCGATGCGGTGTAAGTAAATAATGATAAACAATTTGGTGGTTATCTTCTTTTATCAATCCATCAACTTTTTGCTACCGGAAACACTTTAATGCAACTGTTATTTTATGTGATAGCCATTCTTTCTTGTCTGTGCCTGTGTGCGCTACCTATAACCTTTAGCCATAAACCAAGACAAACCAAGTAAGCCGTAAAACGGAATAATTTTGCTTACGGGACCATGAGTCTACGCATTCTGGTATGGTGTGGGTAATTCCGCAAAAATTAAGGAAAATGACAAAAATCGCTTACCAAAATCATTTTGATTAATTTATTTTCACTATCAGTTCATTCATGGATTTCAGTGATAGTATGTATTATGTATAATACATAATGTATTGATTATTTTACTGAATATTTTAAAGATGCATAAAGATTTTCTTCCGCCAGTTATTCAATTCAGAATTATTAAATCTGGGTTGCTTGCTTTGAGACTTCGACGAACCGTCATGAATTTTGTAGCTTTTGGAAGTTAGGTTTCATAATAGGGAATTATATAGTGAAAAGCGAATAATGCATGAGTTTTACATGTCTTGTTGTTCAAAGTACATACAAGCATTTCCTCATATGTAATGATGAGTCTTTTGCTCAAGCTGAAGTCAAAGCAAATATTACAAATGCGCTATTACAAATGCCATAATCGAAAGCTAGACATTATAATAAACAATTTCCCCAAAACTCGTTAAAAATCATTATTTACCTAGCTAAAGTATTGAATTAAATGATAAATAAATACTACTTGAAAAAACTCGTAGAGTTTCGTCAGCGAAAAAAAAACTGGATGTATTTTTTAGGAATAAGTTCAAAAACTGTATCTTTTACATTTATTATGAAATCTGAACCGAATATTGATGTAAATAATAATGCGTATTTATTTATAATATAATGGATGCATACAAGTATGGTCTTATGCATGTATCTTTTAATATGTGCATTACATACATATAATTGCACTAATAGTTCTCATAACACCTACTATTGTTCGTGAGTAAGTCCAAATAATCTATTTTTATTGGAAAGATTATGATATAATGCGAGTAATAAAAATTTATGTGGCACTGCGGATTTGAATAAAGGGAAAATCAGCAACAAAATTAATTTGACACAAAAATTATTTAAAGAAAACTCAATCTATATGAAGATCAATATTTTCAGTCACCCTAACGCAATGGCATTCCGTACATAGTAAAATGTTCTAATTACTGCGGCAACAACCGTGATATATTATGCTATTTCTGGTAATACATGTAGCCCCATAAACTGTTTGTATGATCATGTCACTTGTATTTGTATGTTCATCTTCAAAGACATTCATAAATACCAAGGGTAATGAAAACACTTGCTTATAAAAAGATAATCAACAAATGAAACAAACTTCAAACTGTTTTAAATGCTGATACAATCATCTTCTTCAGTCATTACAGTTTTGGTTTCAACTGCCGATGTGATCAACTTACGAAGACTTGTTATACTGCTATTGCCATGCTGATACCGATACCGTACTTAATTACAGCAAAACGTTTATGAAAACTGTTGGAATTGTTTTTGAAAAATGAGCAATATAGTCATATAATAATGATTGCAAAGTTCAATAAGCAGATTAAGTGTGAAATACGATACTCAGCAATTTATAGGTGTGAACTATGAACTATTTCTCTTGGAAAGATTTTATTCTTATAATCCAATAATCAACTCTTGTCACGTGTGTATTATATCAAATATATATACAAAAAGGGCAAAGAGTTTTTTTCAAAATGCAACTGGTATTGCAACAGTTCACATATCGTAAAAAAATGCAAACTTTGTGTAGCATTTGCTTCAGCATTCCACTTTAGAGAATTTAGCAACCTGCACAAGAAGAGAGGGGCATATTTGCAGTATTTACCAACGTACCAACTTACTTTTATTTTAAAGCAGGAAATGTTCTGAGGTACCCGGTGCATTGTGCTCTATGGAATGGTCCTTTTAATTCGGTAATGAATATTAAGTATCTATTTTTGGCTTTCGTTTGCGTACTTTGTATGCATATAAAATAGTATGGAAACAAACTGATAGGTTCACATAGTAGCATTAGCAGTAGTATCTGAGGAACATGACCACAACTGACAAAAGTTGAAAATATTGCTTTCAATAATATACTAGTATTTTATTCGACTTCACATTTCTGTTAACAGAAAGTTAAATTTGTATAATATGCGACAAGACATGCAAGCAAAATGTAATTTCTTGGTCCTACATGCTGAAAACAAAGACGCACTGCAGTATTTGGTAGTAATATAAAAGTCACATACATTCAGTCCTGTTTATTGTGTGCTTTTATTTTTTTGGCTGGACCATATAATAAAAAGTGGATCAATATTTCGTGAAGGATTTTCTGCGTTTGCAGCACATAGCGCAACAACTTTAGTACCGATACATTGCACAGCAAAAAGGAAAGAAAAAAAAAATTATAGAAGCTGCATGAAAGTTTTCTTTTCATTTCTGAATGCTGGTTTTTTGTCGTATCGTAGAACTTGCATGTCGTATTAACACTACACAAGCATTAAGCAGAGCTGACAATTTAGTGACTGCAGTGCATACTCTGCACTCCATCTCACTAAAAAATTGGTCGGGTCACTGAAATGCAAATTGCTCTGCTCTTAGAAAAGCAGAAAACAAAATAGATAGTATTGCATTTTTATGCTTTGCGCTATTGCTACCGTAGAAATGAAATCCATGAAATAAGCATTCAAGTTTTCAGTGTTTCAGTCTTCACACAAAATGCAGCAGTGCAAAAAAGTATGACTACTGTTAACAACACGTATTCATCTTAATTCTCTTAAAAACCGAAGAGCATTCTTATAATAATTTTTCATAGAACAACATCATATCATTTTTTACGTCAGAGCATTGTCAAAAGCTTGCATCATATTCATTATTATCGAAGAATTATGTTTATAAATTGTAGATAAGAAGTGATTGTGGTGCGATTAGAAGTTTTGAAAGAAATTTAAAAAGTGACACATAGTACAAAACATTATTAATATGGACGTTCCAGAAGTAAGATTTTTTAATATTTGAAGTGATAAATTTTATTATGAGATAAATTCTACTTGCATTCTATGAAAAAATATCCGTTTTAAATCTTTTCAGATCCTAGAAAGGATTCTTCATTTCGTCATTTACAAAGATGAAAACAATCCATCAAGAAAGTCGGTTGACGAAATTCGCAAACTTCGACTAGTTAGCCCTTTCTGGCGTGACACTGTCGCTGCACATCTCGGCTCTCAAAATACCCCACTGTTCCATGTATATATGGACAATGAAAACTCTTACCTAGATAATACAAAATTGATGAAATTCGTAAATACAATGACAGCCGCACGAAGTGACCAATATAAGCCAACTTACATTCTTAATCTGTTTCCATCTTTTTTCCGTGATGTAAACCATGAGTGTCTTTTAAAATGCCTAACACAACTTGGATGTGGATTANATTCGTAAATACAATGACAGCCGCACGAAGTGACCAATATAAGCCAACTTACATTCTTAATCTGTTTCCATCTTTTTTCCGTGATGTAAACCATGAGTGTCTTTTAAAATGCCTAACACAACTTGGATGTGGATTACTTTCACTCAACATTTACTTGCCGACTAATGGCACAATGAGCTTCGTTTTCCCGGATATTACGCTTACAACTCTTGACAAAATGCACGTGCGGTGCTGGCACAGATGGACCATTGGGGAATCAAGTGATACAAAGCGGACTGCAAATAGTGACTCTTCCACGCAATGTGCCGACCTCATTCAAGCAATTTTTCAGGCCGCTTCTGACAAGTTTAGAACTTTCATCGTAGAAAATTTAAGTAGTGATGTAGATTTACCACCAGGAATAGAAGACGTGATACCACCCAAATCATTAACCAAGCTTAGTTACGGACAATTGAGGAATGTGACAGAACTGATGAACATACTGACAATAGATAACCTACCAAATCTACAGGAACTGCAGCTTCACCCAAAATACTTTACTACACAAATTTTGCATGAAATCTTTTCCCGATTGAGAGAAAACTTGATATCTTTAAAACTTGTGGGTATGGGACCATACGACAAACCAGAAAATCTTCCACCTTTAACTCTTTTAACTTTTCCTGTTATGCAAAATTTGGAAAATTTGGTTATCAATTCAAACTTGGTAACACTCGACCGTAGACAAGGAGCACTGGAAGTGAAATTTCCAAAATTGGCATCAATTGAACTAACAAATCAAAGCCGGTTGGCAGCATATTATTGGATGAATGACTCACAAATTTTTACAGTAAAAAAAGTTTCACTGCGGTTGCTAAACAGTGTAGGTTTACCGAAAGGTAAAATGGATCCAGGGATAATTGAAAGTGTTTATGAAGCATTTCCAAATGTTACCGATCTCACCTTACAACTCCATGGACACCAAGTTGATGCACTGAAAACAGTTTTCGCTGAAATGTCAGGTCTTCGGAAGTTGTGTTTGGAAATGGTACGGACCAGCCAATGCAATTGTTACATGACCTTAACTGAATGGAATTCAGTTTTGATTGGAAATGAAACCGATACAAGTAATCAATACTCCATCAAACACCTTACTGGTACGCATAATAATATGACCATTTTTAAAAAACTAAAACATTTTCATTCTCAGGCTAAGACCAATAACCGTTACTATTTTCAGAATTATATTCTCTGGCTCTGTACGATATGTATAATACTTCACCGTTCCCCATCCGTCCGCCATTAGACTACCCAAAATCAATTTCTGATGAAACTTTCGAGTCAGGATTTTTAAAAATGCCAAATTTAACCATGTTGAGCTTGTGTGGAACGTTCCAGGTACACTATACCAAACACACAATGTTTATTTAAGTCAATTAATCATTTTCAGTTTTGTAGAATGAAAGTCTTGTCAAGTTACTTGTAGTTGACTCTACAACTATAAAATCGTATCATATTTAACAGATCTCTGCAGAAATGAAAAATCTCTGGAAACAGGAGAGAAGAAAGGTTAAATACTCTGAATCATGGAAAATGAATGTTATTTCTAATTGATTACAAATTACAATATCTGCATGTTTTATAAACACTATAACTTTTTATGAATGTAAATGAAAAGGATGAAAAATTGTTAATTACGAAAAAACCCATTCCGTCTATTGTTGATGCTTATATTTTTATATTTTATCAATCGCTGTAAAGTATGTATATAAGAATTAAAATAAACAAGACGTTTGATGTATTTTATGTATTTGATATTGTCCATGTCTGTCGGGAAAAAATGCACATAAAACAATTAATTTGTTACAACTTTAATTAATGCATCTCATGTAGGTGTCAGAGCCAAAGTGCAAAAAAAAGGAAAAATCAAATGCAAGAAATATCAGCATCCTGTCCGTTTAGATTTGAAGAATGAAGCCGCAAGTCAAAGTATCTGCCATCACCATAAGTATCCATACTTATACTTGACCGGGGACACTGATTTCTGGAGAAATATGAGTGATGATTATTACTGATCCTTGAGAAGTTTAATGGATGTGAGTCATAGTCATGGGAACCATCATTGTAGGTAAACTTAATCCACCAATTTTTACTTTTTTCAAATTCTCTCATTTCAAATGGCTTTGTGTACTCATTTGCTGCGCTAAGAATGTCGACATATGCGTCTACTGCATCATAGTGTGCAGACGTGTCATTGTGAATATCACTTAAAAGCTGATTCAAGTCAAGTGAGAAAGTCTCAACGTGAGTTAAATCATTTCCACCAGCTAATAAGATTTTGGACAGAAACGGTTGCCATTTTCTCAAAGCACGGGCAACAAATTTTCCAAATCGAGCATGATCCATGCCAACTGTAGATAAATCTGAATCTCCGGTATTCAGCGAATGATTTTGTTTTCTGAAGGAATCATGTGGAATAATTTCAATGGAGAATCCTTTGCATCTGCTGCCGTTAATAAATTCCCCACATCCAATAGTATTTTCTCGTTTGGATGATCCACATTTGTAGAAAACACTGCTAGCACAATTTTCCGTCAGAATAAGTTTCATGTATCTTCCTAAACAATTGAGTAAAATACTTGTACAATTTTGAAAATGTCTCTAAATATTTTGTATTATGTCAATTACCTTGAAAATTGGCTACATTAAAATGAATTGGTGTGCTGTGTCCAAGTTCATCTTCCTTATATACATTTATTTCGTAGACAAAGAAGCCCACAGCGAAAATACCTGCAAAGGTGATACCTAAGGTTAGACAGGTTAGAATTACGGACCAGATTGGATTTCTGTGATGGAATGAATTTTTTGCTGACTGCATTTTTTCCAAATTTTTCCTGCAAGAAGTAATTTGCGGAAAATACCATGAAATTTATTAAACCACTGTCGATCAATTTTCGCCAACAACTAAGTGCTTGACGTTTCATGTCATTATGGGATTTAGCCAGTTCAAATTATTCCACAGGCACAATAGTAGATAGTGTATATACGACATGTAACGAATCATTTAAGGTAGGTATTAATGTTCAAAATGAAATGCTTATTCTGGACATATTGGGCTCAATTTAGATCACGCACATGAAAATACATAATCGAAAGAATGCATTGTGTACTGGGAAAAAGACAAATTTTCTAACTCAATGTCATTGCCAATTCATGTCCTGTTCTTTTAAATGGATTTTTTATTTAAGCATGATACATTAGCATTCCGATGATCTCAGTAAATTGTTCAAAATGAATCACAGTGTTGAAATAAGAGTTTCTACAGTGACAAAAACTGAAATGTACATAAATGTATCTGCGCAGATCTGAAATACTTTTTTTTGTATTTTAGACATCATTTCATGGCTATTAACTTATTAAATTAGTAATAAAGTTATCTGCCGAAATTGTTGCGTGCACAAGATGTCTGTCGTTTTCAATGCATTATTGCATACCTCGCAAAAATGTTTCCATCAATATATGCCTTTTAACTTATTTTTCAACTTTCATTTTAGCAGATGCATTTGTATGCACTTTCAAAATTGATCTTTCCATGGTACCAGTATTAAATGAATGATCTCTGTAGCTCATTAATATTCAGTCATTACGAAACATAGATATGTGATAGTATCCTATTGCTGGAAATTGAAATCTATTTCATTGAAAACTACTCTCTCACAAGTAAGTATATAGATCCTGCTAAAGCCTCAATTTAGTTTAAAAAACATGACCTTCAGCTGTAAGTTAAACTTTGCATTTACTTTCACTTAACCAAATCATTTGTTATCCGTTTATATTTACAAAACTTTTCTTAGGATGTTTTTGTATTAGTATGAAATAGTATGAATTGATGTCTCTTGATTACGCCCAAAATTAGGTGTACCGATTGTTTTCAGGATTCAAATTGCGTTTTACTGAAAAAATCATTTTTTAATACCATTGACTCAATATTTCAGGATATATCAACATGCCCATGTTCATTATAAATTGAATTAGGAACATCAGTTCAAATTGTTTAAAATATTATTGCGTATTGGCGCATATTATTAACTACAGTCAACAGTAATGACAGTAGGTGGGACTAGAATCACGAACCTAGACATTTTGCCATTCCCAATATTTCCTGTTTAAAATTTTTGAAACCGCTTGGAAGCAATTTTAAATTTATTAAAAACGATCCTCTCACGATCAGTGAGTGGTGAGAAGCTCTCGCTCTCACTAAACAATTGAGAATGAGGAATGAGGATTAAATGGTATTCAAGGCCTCAGTCATGTCATGTCAAAGGACGGGACACTCGGGAGTCGGGACAGTTACTGAGTTTCTGCAAAGTTCAACATTAATCTCTTGTATTGGTTGGCTACTGGCTACCAACACCGTCCGAGATTCGAGAACAATGAAATATGAAGTTTTTTGCAGCTAGAAATTAGATTGGAGTTGGGCTGGGGTTGCTATAGAACGGCCGCGTGATCTCGTTTTTTGCTACTACAGCTGGGACTTGGTAGCTGTGGGAACTCGGTTTGGTTGGTAGTTGAAGTTGGTAGATATTGTGCAAATGTAAATATTTTCACATTTTCACTCCCTTGTTGGTAAGTATTTACAATATAGCTGATTTTGTGGCATTTTAATTTTAATGGTTACTCCTAAATACCTTGTGTCAACAACGGCTAATTACCATTATTACTATGCTAAGCAGGAGCCCAATTTCAACATCAGATTCATACTAAAAAACTTAGCTTTGAAAAGAACTTTCAAGATTTCCTCGTTTACATCATGGAGAAAGTGACGGCGGCGACAAGCACGACGGACACGGATAATGAGAGATATCGTACCACAATGTCAGAATCTGGAGTATTAAGTGGTTGCAACAACTGCTTAATATGCTTTTCGGAAGTTATTGCAACTTCTAATCAACAAGCTGGTACAATTAAATCAGTTTCACCACTACAAAATGAAGAAGGAGAAAGAAATTGCAACAATCATCAAAAAGAAAATAGGAATCAAAAGAGCATTTCAATATCCTTCCTGATTAGAATTCTTCTTGAGATTCCTAGACAGCACCTGGATGACAAGTACTTATTGCATCCAGTGCAAACAATA
>JAHZMZ010001470.1:0-14172 GCA_027743805.1 Lepidocyrtoides sp. E14 | reverse complement strand
GTATAAAAGGATAATTTCATGTACAGGCAGAAAATGTTTTTACTTGATCGTTATTATTTTGCGTAGAATCCCACGTGTACCTGCTTGCCTCTGGCGAACCACTTTCCACCCACAGGTCTTTCACATTTTCAGGAATATACCCTTTTTCCTATAAAATCGTTGAAACTGTTTTTATTTCAAACCAAAAAATTCGAAACATGTCCAAATATTATATTTAAAATACGAATATTTACCAACTCCTTACCTCGTTATCCTCTAAATTGAGATCTCCAGCAAATATGGCATTATATTTATCGGGAAAATTAATGCATGTTTTGATGCACTGTTTTAATTGACTTATCCTCTCTTTTCTGAAGGTGGGGAGACTTTCTAGATGAGAACTTAACAAACCCAGTCGAACTTTCTTTGGACCATTTAGCAAAAGCCTAACAATCAGTTGACTACGGTCCATGACTGAAATAAAAAATACATAATTTTTTCTTATTTTGCTGTGAGAATGGAAACATTTGAAAATTTCACTGGTGGATATTGACTTGGATAGCATTTCGTTAAAGTCAATGTCACCAACCCGTTCCAGGAAAGGGAATTACTTTGTAATTTTCAAGTGAAAATTTTGACTTTCTGTAAAATATCCCCGTAAAATACGATGCGTAATTTTTCGTTTCAATAACACTCAAAAATGTGCCTTCCAAATCATTAGATAGGTCCTTATACGATGACCATATTAGTTCTTGAAAGAAAATGACATCTGGGGACACTCTGAAATATTCATTAAAAATTAAAAAGCATGAAACAAACGCCGTTTTACAACAATGCAATGGATATGAATTTCATTGCTGTACAAGCCATTTTAAAAGATTAAACATACTTGCTGATGACTTTGATCACTGCTTTAGTGCGCTTACTCAGCTGCGTCTTCAGTAAACCTTGCAGATTCCAAGTTAGTACCTTCACTGTAGTGAGGTTGGCAGAGTGTCTAATGTCAACAGACAGGGTGGTGTTTTCCAATGGTGTAATGTTTCTACCATGGCTGAAAAGAGAACAGAAAATTTCATGCGTCATGTTACAGGCAAATAAATGGTACCATGGCCTGGCCAACGAAATTTTGCGTTTATAGTCAGTAGTACTTTAATACACGTTTTTAACACACAAAATTTAAAGTAAAATTGTGTATTTATACTAAACGTGTATCTCAACCGAAAAAAGGTAATGCACATAGTAAAATAATGACAGCAAAATGTCTCGTGTAAAATGACGTATTTACAATAAAAATATCCAGAACAAGAAGATCATCCATAATCCTACCACAGGAGTTAAGTAAATTAGTGTCTGTTTATAGTTCCTGTTAGTTTTCTTTGAAGCAGTGAACTGCATGTCGACTTTCTGGTTATTACTGCGACAAAACGTTTGAATGACACACAAAAATTAATAAAAGAGCATGACAATGAAAAATAATTTGAAGAAATCTTTATATTAATAACACATATTACTTTTTAAACACACAAATCTACTTTGAGTTTTGTAGAATTTTGTGTATCTCGGACGTGTGAAAGTGACACTTTCACTGTGGTGAAAAGGCTACTAGTGATAGAGGCATGGTGAGTAAGAATGAACTGTGAACAGCCAACAACTTTCACGCTTTGGCTGACGCGACTTAAGAATGGTAGGTATGTATTTTTGCATAATGACGATTAATGACACGTGTTGCGTACTTGCGTCTATGTAAGGTTAATTCTTCAATATTTGGTTTTGAAAAATTCAAGGAATCGTCATTTCATGATACGGTGCGGTGTAGAGAAACCAACCTAATTATGCAATTGAATATATGGATTTTAAACAAAAATAGCTAACCAATCAAGGTTTGACCTTGCTATCATAAAGAACCTATGTATTTTACAATGAAGATTTCACAATTCTATCATGCTTAATGATAATTTATGTGCACTAGTCATTAATTTTTTCGTTGGAACAATAGGCAACCTACTTTTCAAATGAAAAAACGCATACAAAACTGTGACCTTGTGACTAACGTAAATATGTTAGTGGCTGAAGTCTAAGAAAGTCTACTGTCAACTGTACAAGATGTACAATATTTTATTAACTTATTATGGACTTATATAACTGTTCACGAAACATGGTTTCACTACCATTATTATTACCTTAACCGCACGTTATCTTTTTTTGCGATTAGTGAGACGAGACAGCTCTATCAACTGAAGATTGTGAATGAAACCACAAAAATGACATCATGACTATCATGAGGAAGTGTTCCATGTTGACAATGCAATGTAACTGGCCAAATAACTACACGGTATACCTAGACCCGCCTAGTAAGTATTATCTAAATACATGATATTGCTCTCATTCTGTTAGTTAATGTAGGTATCCTATAGTATGTAGTACAGAGTACAGACTACTACATGTGTGGAGTATTGGTTTGCTGGTACTAGTATTGATTAGATTCAATAGCCGTGACCGCATCGCATAAACATTTGCATTGTGCATGAGTGTAATACGCTAACCGACAAATGAAACTGGGAACGTAACGGTAAATAAAATTTAGGTACTTTTGAATAATAAATCGTGCAATTTTAACAACCCAGCAAAGTACATAGTAAGATAATATGTCATCATCAGCAGCAATGAACTCAACTGGATTTTAAAGTAGCACTTCAAATGCACCATAAATTTATACCCGAAAGCGTTACACATTTTCAGGTTTTGTAACTGACGATAATAAATAAAATCCTGTTCGAACGATGAACCAAAAAAAATTATTAATGTAGTTTAAGATTTTGATGCTTTTCAAAAGTTTGAAGGATGTGAATAAAAGTAAAATGTGACTTTCTTACTTTAAAATATATAGATTTATTAAGCCTTTATAACGAGCTATTATTATAGTACCTCATTGAGACTTCAAATTAGTCACTGCGTAATAATAATTGCATGAGTGTGTTTTCAGGTTCGATGACTATTCATTCATAAAATCAATTTTAAAGTAGTAATTTCCATCGAATTCATTCTTTTTTGATCATGCAGTGCATGTTTTTATTCAAGCTTGTCGTTAGAATAGTAAAGTAGGTTAAATGTACGTGTTTTCTTGCATTCAGCATGACTGAAATTATAACTCTTTTCATTTGTTTAGGTTTATGGCTGACTGTTGCACTTCTGTATGCAAGGAAGGCATAAAACCTTGACGTTTACCAGTTTTTCCCCTAGATTTTTATTCAACATTCTACACATAGTTTTTGGGGGTATACATTCTTCCGGGCAATGTCAACTAACGCAAATCCTCAATAATATTAAAATCTGTGCAGAGGAAATCCACTAAACTGAGGATTGCGGCAGGCGTTTCGTAAAAACTGCATGTTTGCATTCATAAAATTCAGCAAGTAAAGTGTATTATTTGAGGGAAAAGGCGAAAACTCTAGTAAAACTAGACAGACAGCTAAGTAAACACCATAACCGTCACCATACAGCATTACGCAACACGGATTATTTTTTTCTATTTTTCTGCCTTTATGAGATTTGGTTTGTTTTGTCGGCTCGGTATGTGCTATGCATGGGGCCATGTCACATAGTAAAGAGAGAAGCTCACAAAGACCTAGATAAAACCCGGATGCCGGGCGTCTTGTTCTTCAGACTCGCTCGAGACATCACAGGAGAAGCGTACACATGCTTGCTCATCATGAAATATTCTGCAACTGAGGAAGTTGGGATAGCTTTTTTTCTTATTGGAATTGTTCAGAAGTATTTTCCAAACAACCAATAAATAAAATGCTGTAATACTAATTTAAAATATTGCCATCTTTGCACATTGACAAGCTATTTGAGCCAAGACAAACACCACTGTATTTTTTGTTACTCGTTTAGATACAACGGTACATATATATATATAATCAGAGGCAAGAACAAAATGACTTTTATGGGGATTGTGAGACGAAACAAGTTCAGTAGCTTACTACTTGACCGATTTGTTTTAAAACTGAAAATGGTCGCTAGTAGAATTATGTGTTTGAATGAAACTTTGCGGTGACTGGTTATGTTTTTAGAAGTGATTTTTTGAATGTAAGATTGCTGTATGAATTCTTTTTCGAATCGTAAAACAAATGACTCGTAAGTATGCACATTTTTATTGTGTGATTTCATTCTATGTAAAACTATTATTACAAACTAAATGAAAGCTAATCTGTGCAGTGCTAGTGCAAATGAATTAGAGATATAAAACATATAAATCAAAGCTTGTTATTTTTGTGATTAATACAAAGTACTCGCGAAGAATTCTGACAACATAAACAGTAATCTATCTTGTTTCGATCGGATACTGAGGAAGCAATCAAACGAAACTCTTTGTTTGGCAAAAAAAGAAAGCCATCTTTCAAGTCAAAGATCATCATATTTCTCCATTTAGTTATTTGCGCAACACACCTTCTTACACAGTCAGCGAGAGAATATACGACAGATGAACAATAGTGTCGGTGAAAGTTCAAGAGAGTTATTGTAGAAGAAAAATACAATCTACTGCTCATCAAGAAGAAAGAAACTATATCAACTTTAGTAATTTTTTATGATGTGCATAATTGATTCAATTTTAAAAACTAATAAAGTGTTTCCATCAAAACTTTTCGTACCATGTGATAAACACTTTCTTTCTGTATTATACGCACCTATTTGACCAAAGAGGTCACAGATTTTTTAAGAATATGTAGGTATTGATATATTTATTCTTCGTGATATTCTTGCATGTTTCATGCATCACAACAACACAAACGCAATGGTAAAATAGCCTCATTAATGTTACTAGCTTACAGGAATTCGACCGACGGCAACGCGGCAGCTAAATGTAATTAATTTAGTACGATTGCTTGTACATTGTATATTATACTTACTTCTTGTATTGTCTCTTTGTTTGGTGAGGACAAGTCTATTGATGACATGAATGAGTGAACTTTTGCCAAAAAATAAACCAATTTCTAAACACTTCTGACAGCTGGACTACTCCGCTAGCAAAATTCTATGAATAAACATACGTCTTACATTAAGTAATTGGGTCAATTGAGAACATTCACAACAACAGTTTCGTTTCGAAAATACAAGCTCTAATATAAAACTCCCATTTCATCATTGATATATGCATATATCTTGGAAAAAAGCCTTCATTTCTAGTTTAAGTACTGAAAAGTCTTCTAGGTTGACAGTGTGCTGCATTGTTAAATAAAGTCAGTTAAGTAAAACGAAGATAAGATACTGCATAAGTAATAGTGACAATCCGTAAATATTAGCCCAGTTCTTTAGTTGGGCCAAGAAAGTATTACTGTAGTATTTACCAAGGAAAATTTTCTTCGTTACCAGTAGTGGTAGATTGGGTTGTTTGCTCCAGTTTTCCTAAATAATTTGGAGTCTTCCATTATTTTTATCTTTTCAGAGAATCAAGGGATTAGCAAAGCATGGAGAACATACAGACTATTACAACAACCGTTGCGCTGATCAGTATCAACATGAATATTATTGCAAGTCCGCCTCCAAAAACTACAGCAAATAATAAAAAGCAAACTTGTTGTTTGCCAAACTGGAAAGTTTAAAAAGAAACTTGATAAAATCGACATCTTTCCATACACGCTAAAAAGTGTAACGTTGTTGTATATCCATGTACATTTTCACTATTATAGTGACGAGCAATAAATTTGCTCAAATAAAGCAGCGGCGAAATTTGAAGAAAACTATATTGACAATCTATATTGCGGGAGTTGAGATACACGAAGGAAAATAATAACTTGTCGAAAAACAATTTTGGTGGCAGGCGGAAAAAAAATTAGCGAAAGAATTTACCAAATTCTCATGTTGCATTTTCACTACATCAATATTATCCTTTCCGAGCGTAACGTACGTGAAGGAATGATAGTCAGCAGCGGACTGTTGAATGGAATGTTTTTAATATTTTTGGCCAATAGCTGGAATGCAGACACAGGGCTTTTATGTAAAGTATGTAAAGTTTCTTCAATTTATTTTGGAACTATCTTCCTTGTTAGTGTTTTCTGTCACAAATACGACAACACAGTAATTCGTTTGGTTTCTACCATACTTTGTAGGGAGGTGTAAAAGAAACTAGTATTACTATTGTGATGCATATCATCAATACCTTCAAACAAGCACTTATTTTTTCATAATACCTTTTTCTTCAACTCTCTCTCACACACACACACTCAAACACTCTCTCCCTCTCTCTCTCTTGAAAAGTCTGATTTGGACTTGACCCAAAACAGAGAGAAACCTCTCTGATTTATCTTTATCCATTCTTATAGTGAAGAGCAATAGTAATAAAAAGCAACGAATGAATGCAAATTGAGCTACATTTTTACAGGTTTAGATTTACAAGTGAAATCATCAATCAATACAAACGCTAGCTAGGAAGAAATAAGTTTTTGATTTTTGTGAATCAAGAGAAAATCATATTCATAAGATATTTAGTGAATGACAAGAAAGTTTTGTTGTCGTCAGATCATTTACTACAAAGAGTTCAAACAGCACCACTGAGTGTCATTTGAGAAATAACATCGATTCGTTGAAAGCAGACAAACTGATATTTCCAATTTCTTGTTTCGTACGTAACTAATTCATCAGAAAATCCCAAAACCTTGAAGCTAACAGCAGACTTGGGTGTTCCAGTGTGAGAAAGAACTACTACCTATTCTACTTGTATACACTGTCAGCATTCCATTTTTATTTCAAATATGAGCAACTCTTGGACTGTTTCTGACAAACTTCCACCTGTAGTCCAGAATCATACTCGGGTGATTGTCATTTATCCTACAGGTAAGAATCCTTCAAGTTTATCCTCACGGTTTATATTTTGCATGTAAAATCTAATTTTCACCGATTTCAACCCATACCAATTTTTTCAGTATATGTATACATGTTATGCTACTAATTTAATTCATACTCTCTGATTTAATTACATTAAAAATGTAACCACTAAATATTCATAAACTGTTTTATGGCCTATTACTAAGCAAAACTGAGTCTAAAAATAAACTTTGGTAATCTTTACCTAAACTACATATTTAAAGTATGAGTACGTTACATACGGCTGTAAAGTATAGATACGTAAACCAGAATAAAAAGGAAAGTTGACGCGTGGCTTTTTATTACATTAGTTAAGTTGTTCTAAATATGCACCAAACTAATTGAATATTCATTAATTATATACTTGAGAAACATTCCATTGTGTACACACAATGGCTTATAAATCTGTTTTAAAGAATGACAAACTAGCACAGAAGTGCAAACATGAATGCTCTTTTTTGTTCCACTCACAATGACAAGAATGACGCAATACCAAATTTCCCTTCACTGAAGAAGAACCACGAAAAGCGCATATCTTTATCTTTTCATTTTCATTCCAAAAGCCTTTTATTACTCTCCTCCCTTTTTCATCAACATCATCATCATCAGCTAAAACTTTCTCTAGTTTTTCATTCTTGGAGAAGATGAAATAAATTTATAACTGCTTACTGGAGACAAAATCAGCAGATGCTATTTAAGATGGTGCTCATCTTTCGTGAGAGATGTACATAATACTTTCTCCTGAGTCCTGACTGAAAGGTATTTCTTTTCTTCTCGCTACAATAATCCAGATGAAATTCTTAATACTAACAACAAAACCTGCCAACGCCCACATGAAAATTTTGGTATTGTACACAGCGTAAAACACTGCAAATTCAGATTCAACGGAAGACATTCTTTTCCTAGAAACTCGAAATTTGTCTTCATTGTGAAAATGGTACATCCATGTTTATAGCATACATACATTCATTTTTTCAGCTAGTAGTACCAGACTACCATACACATTTATCTTTTCAACCTTGGCATCTATTTCTGATGCTGTCCAGACACTTCAGGTTTAGTAGAGATATGGAAAATTGAAAATTAAAAATTCATACGGTGGTGCAATACACAAAGGGCAGTTTGATATCTTTCGGTAACTTTCATTCATGTTATCTATCTTGTAGCACAACTAGAAAAAAATGTATTGATGCTGGTAGGAGCTTAGAGGAATGGTAGGAGTATGTACATTGTAGGTAAATGTAATTTTAAAAGCTGCACCATATATTTTTCTTTTTATGGTGTACCATAGTTTGAAAAAACTTGATCTGATCATAAGACATATTTTTTTATATTTAAAATTGCATGAGCAATCTCAAGCGTGTTTTCAGCTGTGCACTTGCTTTTTGTAAAGCGTTTCAGTCTTGACTTTTTGTTCACATGTATTAAATTTTTACGGCAACTGAAAAAATAAAACCAGAATATAGTTTATCTTTAACCCAAAAATGGGTGAACAAAAATTTCTAACCGAATCGAACAATTTTACCTAATACAAGGCTAAAATGAAAGGGGTTGGATAAAATGTTTCCATTCTGTCAAACTGCATTACAGTAATCCCCAAGTCATGATTGACTTTTTATGTTACAGAAAGGGAAAACCCTGTTATTACCTTGGTTCAAGTTCTCTCGACTCTTTTGGACTCGCTGTATGTGTACAGTGTACACTAGTAGCAACATGATATCCACTTACAATTTGCTACAACTGCCGCTTGTGTTCCCCTCCGAGAATAATGAATCATGGGAAAGAAACATTGTAATGGTGTGTACTTTGGCTACTACATTCTTGTAAAACTATTGCAGCGCGGTGCAGTGGAAACTCACTTTTTTACTTGACGTAATAATGGTAAATTACTAATGTACCGGTGGTGGTGGCGGTATTACTGGTGGCGTGCAAAGTGTGATAGGACGAGATCTTCTGGAGAAAACGTCATGAACCACTCTTAAACATTTATCAAAGTCACTTCTGCCAATTATTTGTTATGACAGGCGACAGATTCTCCCTTAACACCACGTAATTCCTCATCGTCGCATCCTCCAAACGAGAGCCAGTTTCTACAAGACAAACGTGCAAGAACAATTGCTATATAACATGCTGAATGGCCATTGTTACTACGTACTACTTTTTCCTATTATATTAGACAACGACCCCCACAATGCCTTATTCCTTATAGAGTTATAAGTAGCATTTTTATGGTCCATGGTCTACATTTCATATCATTCTTTTCAACCACCTTTAAAATAATATTGTATGTATTTTTCTCTACACATATTATCCATATTGCAAAATTGGTAGTGGTAATCGAATGCAATAGTAGCACACACACGTGTGAATTTATATATACCTACTCAACTCATAGTCTAGTCACTGTGTTTATTTCATATAAAGGAGCAGATAACCCGACCGTATAAAGGGATCAGTTTCATTTTGATTAGCAGAGAACCTATCCATAAACCAATATTTCCCTATTTAGGTCTTCTTGGTGAAAGCAAATTTCGAAAGTACTGGTATAATAATTTTCACATGTAAGATTGCGTTTTGCAATTCTCAAGCTTATAAAATAATATTATTTCCAACGAAAATAAATAAGCATGATAAGTTCCTAGCTTTTTCATTTCTAAATTTCGGCTAAAACTCTTTCAATTTTTTGACTGACGTTTGGTGTATTTAATTTCAGTAATTCCAACATTTGAATAAAAATTGTGTTGAGTAATGGACAATAAAAAAAAGATTACAGAAGAGTGCTGACGTTTGAATTACTTGCGTAGCAAGCAGATAAATTATCGTGGAGGAAAGCATAGTATGCGAATAGTGCTTTATCATCTATTTCTTCAAACGAAATAATGATATGATGGCGGCTTTTATTTGGTAGCAATTTCTTGTAATGTCATTGATAAATGTAGTCGTTATGCTGGCATACTTATTATTTACTTTCCCTCCTCTATTCTTTTACATGAAATGGATTTAATACTTCTGTCCCAACTTGTCTCACTGAAATACTTTTAGTGCTTACCTTCACAAAATGGCAAGTTGTTCCATTTATCGATTTTCCAAGTCATCAGTAAAATAAAATTAAGAGATACTTAAGACTCAGTAATGAAGAAAAGAGAAGTAATTTAAACCATACTAGATGACCCGTGTTAGACTTCTTTAACCGACTACATTATGTATTTGTCGTACCACAGGAAAATTGCTGGATTCTTCCCTTCCATTTAGCATGTTACCGTTGATGAATGCAAAGTAGAATAAGATAATATGCCGTGCGTAATAGTAAAAGAATAATTTATCGAATTAAGAGGAACAGGATATTGCACTTACTTACTTATTTATTTTGTTTCTAAAAGTCATGCCAGTACTGAGCTGACCGTTGATTATTATTAGCATAAAAACAGTTTACTGCAGGGTATGTTCACGTACCATGTAACCAAAGTTCTAAAAACAAACCCAAATGCATTTCCCATTCAAAATTATTTTCCATCTACATTTTAGTCACGTATCGTTTATTGAAAGTAATTTTAAAGTTTTAGTTCCAGTCTAAAAGAGTTTCGTATTGTTTCTTGTAACACAAAAATGGAGAGAAGAACTATGCTCATTCTTACGGTATCTTCGATTCGGATACCCAACGCAAGTTCTCAGCATATATGCATGTGCAACCATGCAGGAAAATTTTATAGAATACTTTGGTAAGGATCACGTCAACTTAGGTATGATAAGTAGACACAGGTGGACTGGATACAGTTTGAGTATGAGGACTCATTTGCTGCGTAGGTATACTTTTTACTTTATTCTAAAGAATTAACGAACGAACATTGAACAAAAGGAGTGAACAATACTTTCGCTACACTAATGTTTTTAAATCTTAACTTTACCTAGGTAGAACTACTTTAACTTTTAATCATTATGCAAAGGAAAAATGAGTTTATAATGTATTGGTATATATGTATGGACTCCACATTCTGATTTTATAATCTCGTAATATCCACTCGGCAGCGATAAGATATCCATATAAACTTGAGTTAAATAAAAAAATGAGCAGAAATCTGCTTTGCATGACCGTACGTAGTTTTTTTCGCGCTTTCAAATCGTGCTCGCTTACCTGGTGCGCTGTCAACGCCAAAGTAGCTTTAAGTGACTTTCTGCCATACCTCTAAAATCGTAATAAGAAGGAAATGCACAAAATTTTTCAAAAATTTTTCGTTTATTCGTAAAAATTCTTGCATTATGTATAATTAATATCAGTATGTACATACAGTCGGGTATCCAGTCATCCATAAACTGAAGTCTCATCAACATGAATGTTTTCTATACCTTGTCATACTTCAAGTGCTTTCAGAACTACGCTGTTTTCCATTTATTTGAAGTACTGCGTAGGTGCGAAAAGCATTTATTTCAACGTTTCTCGCATTTCATTCACTCAACTGACGTAAGATAGTAGTATGCATGCTCATTTAGAACACAAGCTCATTCACTCACTCAGGCAGGAACAAAGCACACATGTATAATATGCGGTTGTCAGATGCAGAAGTTTTTTGAACTTTCTCTAGTGATTTCTACACTGCTCCTTAAGCCTTTACTCAAAAAGTACAACGTGCAGATGTAATTTCAAGTAAATAAATGGTTTTCAGTAGCTAGTGCTTTTCACAAAGGGAAAATGAGGAACGTATACTACTGCATTCAATAATTTTCTCTTCTTTCAAAGATGAAAATAGAACATGTACTTAACACGAAACAAAGATCCTCTGTAATCAAATTCTCGTAGCTTCGCTGATGAACCGTATGATACCAATCATTGTTTAAGAAAGAGGGCAAAATGTATGAAGTGAAAGTGCATAATAACTAAATGTATGTATTTCATATGCGTTCGTATGTAGAGCAACTACTGATTTTACAATAAATCTTGTACAACTTGAGCATAATTATAGCTTGTCAAGCAAGTACCAAAAATTCATGTTAGATACTTTGGGTCAGTCAACTAGTTTTCCACTTTCACGTCAGTGTAAGTAAACGCTTAGATTCAGATGTTCTATAATGAATTGGCACAACAGGGACTACTGGGGGTCGCCTTCCAATCAACTAGGATTAATAGAAAATTTTACCATAAATTGTCATCGGACAGAGTCTGAGAGAAAAATGCTCTTGAGACTAAATTATGCTGTCGTTTACAGTACTCTGAATCTAGACCAAGTGACAACTGCCAACTGCGAGAAGGCAATAAATAAAGCGATCGATGTGACCCATCACTTGGAGAGAAGAAAATAAATGAAATCGTAGGTGTCAAAGAACAGATTAATAGCAATATTCATTAGCAGTGTTTGTACAACTGTACTACAGTGCCCATCTCTACTCTGTGCTTGCTTCAGTTGCTTCACATGAAGAGCAGGAATTTTTATTTAAATAAGTACCTATTTATAACAAAGTAGCAGTGGGTGGTTTATTATTTACTATTAATAAAAAAAATCGTAGGAGTAGAAAAAAAGACATTTTTGTCACATGGTTTTACATTTTCTAAAAAATGTGTAGTGGCACTAAAAATATAAAATGTTATGACAAATTAGGTAGAAAAACAGAAAAAACTTTCATTTCAAGACACTTTCACATGCCATATGTTATGTTGCAACTTGCAAGCTCGGTTCTGTAACAATTTTTACCAGTGGATAGTGTAAATTAAGACGAAAAGTCTGTTTCTCCCACCCATGCATGTGAGCCATGCAATGTACTGGGTGGGTGGAAATGATCTTGTCACTGGTCCATAAGTGTACAAATTGTCACTACTCTTACAAAAATCTTATCTGTTTGACTTTTTAATGGAAAAATAGGCAAACAAACCCCGTGCGGGTTTTAAATTTAAATATTCTTCTCTAATAGTAGAATAGTGTACGTTTACATAATACAGGCTGAGGCCTCTTATTTGACTCAAAATCATGGGTTTGCAGTGGCTAAACGCTGTTACCTATAAGTCTGATAGTTGGCGAGTCTCACAAGCATGCGTTTATCTATATTTATACCGAGTTTCAAAATTTTTTATTTCAAAATGCCGAAGATATTGGCACCGGAAGTGGAAGTGCTCGTAAAGCACCTTTGCGAGCAAGGTTACTCGGAAAGGTCGATCGTAAAACAGTTAAAAGTGAAAAATTTAATTGTTTCACAAAGTACAGTGAATAGAGTGATAAATGGAGAAGGTAATCGCAGGGCCCTAAAAAATCTAGGACTTGGTTCTCCAAAAAAATTTCAACCCCGCGTCAAACGGACCCCTGAGACCATCATGAAGGTAAAGTCTTTGGCCTCAAAAGAAAATCCACCAAGTCAGCGACAAATGGCCAAAAAGCTTGGAATATCTCCTCGGACTATCAGGCGAGTTATCAATGAAGATTTGGGACTGGTCAAGAGGACGAAGAGGAAGGTACACGTTCTGAAGCCATCGCACATCGCCAACCGGAAGACGAATGCAAGAAAGCTTTACGAGGAGCACCTATCAGGAGGAAAATGGGAGTATGTAGTCACATTAGACGAGGCATTGTTCAGAGTTGACTATTGTGAAGGCAAACGGAGGATTTGCTATGTGCAGCACGGAGAAGCCGTACCATCAAGATGGGTGTGTCAGACCAGTGAAAGGTTCGGACAACAAGTAATGATAATTGGGGCAATTTCGGGCAGAGGTGTACTTCCACTTATGAAAGTGCCCCCAAATGTCAAAATTAATGCAGAGCGATATGTGGAGGATGTTTTAAAACCTTTGGTGATGAAAGAGATTCCCAAACTTTACCCAGGAGAGGAGTCAAAAGTTTTTATTCACCATGATGCAGCTTCATCCCATACAGCAAAGAAGACCCAGCTATTTTCTCAGAGCCTGAAGGAAAATAATGGACCAATCATCATTTCCAACAAGGAAATTCCCGTGAAATCACCAGACATAAGTCCGTTGGATTTTTTTTGGTTTCGGTTTTTTAAAGCAAGCAATTTGGAAAAGGAAAGCCACAACTTTGGATGGTCTGTGGAAATGTCTTAAGGATGAGTGGAACAGAATTTCGCCCACTTTGGTTGGAAAAGTGTTTGAATCGTGGAAACGTCGATGCAGAGCCGTAGTTAAGGAGCAGGGCCATCATATAGAAAACACCGATCATTCAAAAAAAATTCGACTTTAGGAATATTGTTGTGATTAAAGTGACTCTTTAACTTCGCCCCAGGTTTTGTAATAGTAGTAAAACTTTCATTCAAGAAGCAAAATGAGAATATAATAATGTGAATCGCATCATCTAGTAGGACAAACAGCTTAGCACTTTGTGTGAAAAAGCG
>JAHZMZ010001469.1:0-18833 GCA_027743805.1 Lepidocyrtoides sp. E14 | reverse complement strand
CTGGTGTTTTATCCAGAATCGACGGCGGTGAGTCCACCGGTAACCGTTGTACCGCCATTCTACCTGAAACCTGAGTGCAAGGCTACTTGTCCAAATTATTGCAGTTTTCTCCCGAAGAATATTTAATTTCCACACTTTAAATATCACTGAAGTTCGTTGGTAGTTGGTAGGCAAGTCACCCGTATGTAGTGTATAATGTTAGTACTCAAAGTAGGAGTGGAAATACATATAGTAGACGCGTAGATTCAAATGCTGGGTAGATTCTCCACCAACCGATTTGGGAATCGATAAAAATATTAACCGAGATGAATGATAAAAATGTATTTTGGTTACTCTGTACTCCAAACTTCAGAATTGCCAAGTGATAATTAAATTGTGATTGGATCACACGTTCAATGAAAAAATTTGCTCTGAAATATTTTTCATTTTATTCAAACAACCGGTTTCACTTGCGTGGTTGCATTGTTTCGTCAGGCTTGAATAAAAATTGATTACAAATTTTATTATATTTATAAAAATGAACAGAAGTGGAAGGAATAGTTCCTTCTCCAAAAAAGACTTGAGTACAATATTGGTGTAAGTCTGCGATTCTCAATGCTTGCGCTATCCTTGTAAGTAAATTAGTGTCTAGTAAATATGTGATTGTAATATTGCTTTTTGTGTATAGTAAATTTTATAAGTTATCATGTGACATAACTTATACCAACCTGCTTTTCATACTACTTTGTTCCTATCGTTAGCGACACATATGTATGAAAATAGGTAGATATTAGGTATTACCCATTATTGCCTTGTTTGACGTAAATTCTGTTTCAGTGGAAGTGATTAGCACTAACACTAGCAAGGAAGTTAATTTATTTTCCCACTTACAATATGTGTCACATATTTATTACACCATTTCGAAGTAATGAAATCAAACAATGTTTCCCATAATGTTGAAATCTTTGAAATTGTTATTAGTATTTTCGGAACGGATGAAACCGTATATTACATCCCCGTTTGATAAAAACACTTTTAGGGTCTTGAATGGTAAAACTTATCATTGCAATGGTATGTCTTGCACAACAGCAGGAATACACATTTTCTTACGAAACGTATATTTATGAAACATAAATGAACAGAACTTATCAATAGCTTCAAAGCGTAAAAAGAAAATTCAAAATTCTTGGAGAAAGCACGAAAATGGTGCATGTGCTCAACCTCTTAATAACGTCAAATCAATCATGTCTTTTATAATACAACAATTCAACAATCAAGAAAAGTAATCACTCATTCGTCGTTAATTATACATGTGTTGCACCTCATTCCTTTGGAGTGGAATAAAAAATTCAGCATGGGTAATAGCACAGTATTCATCCAAAATTCACATGAGTACAAATACTCAACAATAATTTAAGCAGAGAATTTTTTCTCAACTAACTTTCTCCTTACAAAATGATATGAAATCACAGTAATAGTTATATGGTAGTAAAACTTCTACTAAAACAAAGAAAATAATTAGATCGTATATTGAATTGAAAATATCTCGCTTAATTAGTTTATCCATTAACAAACGATAGGGCCCTTTCGGATAAGATGCATTCCAAGTATAAATAGGTAGCAACAGTTCTTAATCCACGGTTTTGTTTGCTATGAAGCTGAAACACAAAACAGGGATCTAACCCTTTGAGTTTGAACGCTCAAACTCGAGCAAAATTCATATAAATTCTGTGGTTTTATATCTGATAAGATATTAGTTATAAGAAAAATGCACTTCAGATATACATACAATAATGGATGATGCTTGTTATGTACGTTCAATGAAATTTGAAATTGAAGTAGAACCTGTATCTAAGCAGGAGGTACCCAGATTTCCAAGAAATTGCCTGTGGTAGAAAGAGAAAATCTTTATCCAAATGGCAATCCTAATCGCTTGTATCAAGCTCTTGCATTACTCTAGTCTAGAGTCAGAAAAATATTTTCATTTATTTGATGTACGCTAGCTTTTCATGACTTTTGTTCCTAATTTACATGTACAATACATGGGACACGAATTTTCCATCCCAATATCCATTATTTTTCAAATTGACTATTAAATTGACAGTGGAGAAAACCGACTTTCTCCACTTTCTATTTTTGTTCCATTCAAGCAGTGTAGTGTAGCAGCTCCATTAGATAGGGTCGTAAATGTGGATGCAAGTAACAAAGATATAGTCAAACTAGCGTAAAGATTATCAAGAATGTCGTCAATGAAGCGCCTTTATATTCTTCATGAATTCCAAATATGCTGATGAATTTATCTATTTTTAAATTGTATTTTCACTTGATCTGTATGCATTTTTGTTTGCTTATTTAGACTGATCTTCAATCCATATATATTCAACATTCACAAAAACTTTAAACCCATGGGATGCTTAGTTTTTTGTGTTATTACAGTTTTCGAATCTCTCTNTAGTTTTTTGTGTTATTACAGTTTTCGAATCTCTCTAATACCTACCTTTTTAAGTTGAATAGGATTTATCGCTGCAAGGAGCAAGCAATATTCATCTATTGATTGAGGAATTTTCATTGAAAAGTGCATGAACCTGAAAATAAATTCTTCTCGTAATACGGTCTTTCCCTTTCCACAAGACATTCTGACCAATCAGACCGTTAGATTTTCATATTTTTTTGCATTTTGTTACAATGGAACGGAACCACAAGTACAAGAATTGGTGAGGATCTGGATATTTACCGGTGATTCATTGAAGGCATAATAATAAATTTCATGACAATCTTACCGTTGGGGCGGTAGAATGAAATGAATTAACAAATAGCTTAAATAAAGCTGACGGAACCTCCCTTTGCTTTTGAAGTACCCAATCATGTAAGTCGCAATTCAGCACAAATGGCAGGATATAATGTTATGAATCCTATTCCATCCTCCTTCCATATTAGTTAAATGAAAGTTCGAACGATTTTGGAGGAAAGTTGTTTATTGGTTGTCTAGCTTTCGACTACTACTGCAGTCTTCCTCAGGACAAATCCTCAGGATATAATATTTCCAGAAAAGTGAAAAAGGGTACAAGTCCAACCAAGGCTTTGATCTAGAGTTTCTTGTGTATATGAAGTAATTTCCTTAATGAAAACATGATGAAATATTATTCTCATTGAAGGTCACAAGGATTTTGGTCGAAAAGTTATCTTCTTTTCAGATTCAGGTAGGTCGTACGCCTGGTACCATTATGCATGGAATCAGTTCGGTTCTCTAAATGCTATACAGTTAGTTTTGAAATTTCTGTATAATATGCAATCGCAAATGCCACACCGCTCAACCAACACGGTTTTATGAAAACAGACAAGAATAGCATCCATCAGATTGCATACGAAAAGCGTGTATGTATTTATGACTTATAATGTGGGCTACCTTTTAAACTTTAAATGCTGATTATTTCTTTAAATATTAAACATTGGATATAAACCCTAACTTGAATTCTCATATGACTTTCCAATATCAATATCGCCAATCACCATTCAGTTTTAAAATTCTCATTCCGTCATACTTCCAGAGCCTGTTTCTGCATGAAATGTTCGTGCAGCAGTGTCGTTTCTATATTCTAGCCCCTCATCAATAAAATTGAGGCACTTACTACTATTACTTATGGGTAAGGTCGACTTTTATATTAACTTCTTCCTGCATGCTGCTGATAACATGCTTGCAATCGAAGTAAATTATAGCTTCTTGAAAAAAATAAAGCTTTTCCTTCTCGATTGGTGTAGGTAGGTTGCTCACTTCGAACTTCCATCTTTTCCTAAAATCACATTACATTATGACACTATTCTATTTTCCTCCATCATCCTGTGCAAAGTTGAGGATGCAAGAGAAAATGGAAGTGAGCTAAAATGAGTGTATATTATTGACTCAAGTTTCTCGGAATCCGGGTATTATTAGATGAAACATCTAGTCCAGAAGATGAAAAAGGAAAGAAGAATTGCTGAGATGTTGGAAGTTGGATTTCGTGAGAAGTAGCAGTGAAAATGAGTACAAAAGCTCAAGTAGGGCCAAATGCTTCTATTCACGCGATGCCAATGCAGCAGCAGCAAAACGGAATGTAACGTTAGAATTTCTAACTCACTTCAGCAAGTGAAGCAACTGAGATATGCACTGTCGCACTACGACTAACAACCAAATACATGACGTGTGGGTCCTTGTTTTGCTCAGTCCGTTTGTCTCTTCTTCTTTCTCTCCGTAATATTATTGCCTTGTGGTTTCTAAACATTTTGCACAGTAAATCAAATAGATTTTTACGATGCTGTCAGTTCATTCATTCACTCCATTTGTTGTTGTAGACGAAATGGAGTGCAGGAGAAAGAGCTAGATACTTAAAAAGACGTAAAATTCGAATATGTATGCATCAGCACAGTTGCCACTTCCAAGAAGTTTTCAGCAATGCAAAGAGAGTGTACGCGGAAAAAAGATGCACCAGTTGATTTCAATTCATACACTTATTTGTACTTTTCCACCAATTTCCCTTCCAAGCGGGAAATTGCTATTTCTGGAAGTGCTTTATGTTATGATATGCGAAGATAACCTGGAATAAAGTAAAACTCAGCAGGCAGGATATGTATATGATGTAGATACGAGTAAAACCATGCATAACTAAGAATCGTAAAAAGTATTACCATCATGGTAATACCATGCATCCACCACAGTGAACGATAAAAATGGCAGTGTAGTAAAATCTTTTTATGCTTCGCTTCAACTGGTAAAAGTACTTATGCTGGCGTCACTTTATGTTTCAGTTAAACTTAGTTCAATTAAATGGGTTTTTTCAGGAAAAGCTTTTTTATAAATTTATTGCTTTTGTTCAAAAATAGCACAAAGTATGTGAAAGGATTCTGCTGACAAATAAAAGTCATTTAAAACTTTATTTCAGTGTACACACCTGGTACATTAGAAATAAAAGTCGTAATATTCTTCTATTGTGTACTTTGGTAAATTATTTTTCTTTAGAAAAACACAAATAATGTAATAGACCGTGGAAAAAAAACACTTTTCTAACACGTGAAAGTTGGCTCACGTGTCCCACAAATACAGATCTTCCATGCTCTTTACCTACCTACTGAATCTGTTAACTGTGGTAAGTTTTTACACGACAACATTAATGTCAATTTAAAGTTACATTTTTGTGACTTTAATCTGATATGTACACAAATTAAAATCTGAATGTATTTATAGAACAAGCTAGGTTTATATTTAGGACGTTATAAAGCAGTGCTTAAGTATTTTACATAGCAAAATATTAAAAAATGGGAGTGAAGGTACCTACCTAAATACCGAAATGAACAACTTGAGTTTTACGTAATGCCAGCATGAAAATAAAAAAAAGAACAAATAACAGGCATGGATGCACTGATGCACAGATATTTATTTTTATTTTTAGTGCTCAGTAGGATAAAATGGAACAACAGCACAACTTTGACCATAAACCTGTTTGGCTTCCGACCAAATTTTTTGATTTTGTTGTAGACCCTATTAATATTTCATTAAGTCATCTCATGAGCACGCCGTAGATATTCAGTTTCACATACAAAACCAAAAATAAAACGAGCAATAAGTAATTGCATCAGAACATATTTGCCCACCATCAATTCTTTGAAAACTAATATGTTATGCTACATTAATAAGCTGTCACTGGAAATTCCTGGACGAGGGGAATGGGCTTTTCTCCAGTAGAATCATTAGTCATTTATTTTACATTTACAGCGTACAGACAGACACAGAACATACTTTGTATGACCGCAATGTGTTTTTTGTGAGACAGCGTGGTGGCAGTGAAAGAAAGAAATAGAAGGGGAAAGGAAAAAAACTAAAGGGAGTGAGTGATATGATGGTAGATTTCATGGAATTCCTAAAACTCTGATGGAGTGGTGACGTACGATAAATAAGTTCTGAGTAAAGACATTTCCAGTGGGACCAGTACTTTTTTCTTCTTTTCACTACAACTAAATTAAGTAAGTTAAAAGGAGAAAAAAATATAGCTGGATAAAAAGAAAATTCGTGGTGCTAACTAGTTTTATTTATCCTGCAGATTATTTACAGCAACGTAATGCAATGCAATGGCATGCTATAAAAAGGAATAAATAAACATGAAGACGTCACTCTGAAAGAAGTAATTAATTGTATATTACCTTCAAGTGATCGAAGTTTCAAGGTTTGGTTTGATTGGCTAATTCCCATCAGAAAAAGTGCATCGTAAATGCACAACTATTTTTTGAAACTTCTAAAGGGTGGTTACTTCGAGACTGCACATAAACAAAAGCCACAGTTGACTTAGGGGTAACACTGCAATTATAGAAATCATTTCTCTGTAGGTTTCATTTAAAGTATAATTTTCTCTTCATAAATGTATATTAATGTCGAATTGCACATATAAGCAGTCGAACGAACGCGTACGCAGTCTATATGTCCATTTTAATATCGACGATAAATGTGCTAAGTAAGTACATAACGACAATGAGAAAGCTGACCCAACTTTGGAATACCTAATACCCTTTTTGGTGTGAATTTACATACAAGTTGTTACCATACGGTGGACATTGGTGCCTCCTCCTTTTCCGTGTGTAAATTATGGAAGCTCTCACAAATGTCAGTCTTGGTTTATTTACAAGAACCCGGGTGGGCTGAGTTCTCCGAATAGATTCTAAATCAAACTCTTTTGCATTTTTTCAGCCTGCATATACTGCATGAATAGCAAACATTCACTGGGCTCAAACAACTAGTGCTCACAGATTTTACAGATAACAAGAAAAATTAAGCGCAATATGTTCGAAACTTCCCTTTATAGCATGAGAATCGCGTCATGTGTTCGCTCTCCATCTATAAAACTACAAAGCAGCTTTTCTACCTCTTCTTGGGACTTGCATCATGGGAGCACGGTCAAACCAAAACCAAATTATAGTGCATCTATGTATTATAGCTTTTCACTGTTCTACAACAGAAAATACGTACAAAGTTTCTATACGAGGGCAATGAGCATGAAATTTTTTTACACGGTGCGGTGCAGGCAAGCATTTATCAAACTGAGCTTTTTAATATACAGTACAATACACCATTATATGCATACACCAAAGTACTAACAACAAAACTAACTTCCTGCCTGCTGCCATTTCTCAGGAAAACGTCGCCAAGCAGTCTGCGATGTCTCATTGTTGTAATTTTAACGAGAACCCAGCCGTGTGAGACCAGCCCACAGTTGTTAAAGACAAGTTTTTTTAATGCTTTCATGGTAGCACCAACCAGAAGTGGAAGCGTGAATGCCATTCAGTCTAAAGTTTTGCCATGCCATGCCACAAAAATACCATTTAATACATTTTTGTATGCTCCTACTTGAAATATTCTCTTCCTTCAAAGAAAAAAAAGAGTGATGCCATGAATCATGAATTCTGTTAGGAAAGATTTAGGATGTCGGTAAATAATACGTAAATATAGTAATATCATTTTTTTGCTTTGCTAGAGTCATTCCTCTTTTATATATAACCAAACTTTTTTCATATTATTATGCCAGTTATACAAGCACAAGCGAAGCACAATATTATGTTTTCTCTTCCTACCAAACAAATCTTGTCTTGTATTGTTGTATAATGTGTGTGTGTGTGTATTTACTTTCTTAACTGGAACTACCACAGCTTCTCTCCATCATTCTTATCAGGGAAGAGTAAGAATTGTTGAAACTTGAGGTAGTGGTTCGCGAAGGAAATCCGGGTTTTGCAAAAACATGACCAACTATAGCGAATATTATGCACAGCTTGCACAAGTGAGTTTTGCAGTGTGTTTCTATTTTTCTTAATAAATGGAGAGGGGATAAACGAGATACAATCTGTGGGTAGGTTCAAGAACAAACTATCTAAGGTTTTATTACTTTTCTGATAAGGTTCCCCAGAATTATGCATGGGAGATGAAAATGAGAACAGAATAAAGAAAATGCTGTTGTTTTGAATGAAAATATTACTTTTCTGAACTTTACTTTTACTATGACTTGTCTAGAAGGTGGTTCTATAAACAATGAGTCTTTCCAGCCACAAAGTTTTAGAGATGGACCAGATTCTAGGCTAGGCTAAGACACTTAGGTAATTAATTACCTAAATATGAACAGAGGAAGTTGATTGTGTAGCATTTCGCCTCAACAAGCTGTAGCCAAACTAATCCAAGCTGGGCCAAAAAAATACCTTTACCAACCGCACATGACAGTAGCAAAACGGAAAAACCAAAGTCTTTTACAGGTTAAGTCCTAAATGAAGAGGAGCATGTTTAAAAAAGTCCAGGTCACGCTACAAACAAACTATGCACTTGATGCTGGTAAGCACACGTTTCGGTGAATAAACAGTAATTTTGATATCTTTATTGTTTTTATTGACACATTTTAAAATTTATCTTATGTAAATACATGCAAACACATCTTGCAACAATAACATCAGAAACGCTTTCTGCTTTTACATGAAAATATAAAGTTTTAGTGAACTACAGTAATTTAGTTGGTTGATTGATTGATATAGGATTGTCTTTGTTTTCCAATAAATAAAATGTGGTTTGGCAGAATGCAATAGGTTCATAATATTTTGTACAGCTACATACAAATAGAATGAATAAAAACAAATATCGAAATGTATGCGATACTAACTGTATGAAGTTTTAAGAGATCTCAAAAGTGTACTATCATACATAGAATTTTTAATTTTTGGTGAATGTAAGCGTCTTGTGTTACTAACC
Source organism: Lepidocyrtoides sp. E14 (assembly GCA_027743805.1). NCBI lineage: Eukaryota > Metazoa > Arthropoda > Collembola > Entomobryomorpha > Entomobryidae > Lepidocyrtoides > Lepidocyrtoides sp. E14. Next base: position 10,105 of record JAHZMZ010001469.1, on the reverse strand, counting down.
ACCAAAGGTGCTCATTTTCTCTGAAAAGGTTTCAGCAACGCCGCAAATGGTCGTCGTTCCTTCCGCTTTTCTTCTTTCAAGGAGTCATTTAGCTGTTGTAGTTCTGCATCCCCATACTTTTCATAGAAAATGTGTGGGTACTCGTTACGAAACTATGAAATGCAATTCCAAAACAGTCGTAAGAATAAAGTTAATTACAAATGGTTTTGGATAATCAAGCTTTAAAATTCATTGATTACAGCATGCTACCTCCAACAGCTTCTTCCTGCGAAACTCATCATCAATGGTTTGGTCATTGATATAAAAGTCGAGTAGACTTCGCAAGGATTGAGAAGTTCCACGTTCTCCGAGCAATTTCTGACCTTCATATTCGTCGATACTGATACGGCTGCAGTACTGGAGCATAACAGGTTCGTTTTCTTTATTTTCATAACTCAAACTTTTCAGTTTAGACTTGGATTTAGTTTTGCTCGGGTTTTGATTTGACAATGATGCGTTGGCTACCTCTTTAACACACGGACCTACGATAGGAGGTGTTCGTTCTTTGACAGGGACCTGGTAAAAATTACTTTCTGTTTTTACATTCTGAATCATTTTTGTTAATATCAAATATGTAGGAACAATAAAGATTTTAGTAAAAGCTCAACTTTTCTACTTACTTTTGTCACTTGTTCCTCAGAAATAATATCTTCCACCTGTCGAATCAACTCTTCTTCTTCGGCGATTGCAAATATATCTGCATCATTGTCAACCATAAAGGTAACTATTCGAAGGGCTAACAATTCATCAAATTCCGCCGTATCTGCCGAGTTGAGTATCGTTTTGAAGAAAGTATTGATTATCTGCAAAAGTAGGTAATTCGTTGCAAACTTGAAAATAATAATTCGTACTACTTCCCAACATCACAGACCACACAACTCATACAAAATATAACAGCGATACTTACTAAAGCTCGTGTGGAAACTGCAACATCCAGCATCAATTTTTCGTTTTTGGCAGTCTTTGACATGAATCGAAGTAAAAGCTGTAAATGTTTTCGAAGTGACGCTGGGAGCAACAATGTCAAAAGTCGAAATGCAGCAACGGCCATTCGTTTTCCTTCAGGTGTCATCAGTCCTACACAAGTTTTAATTTATTTATAATATATTATAATAAAATTACAAAAGAGGAGTAATCAAATCAAATAAAAGTCAGCACTTAATAACCCATGCCCCCATCATGCAAAATGACGTACCAGTCGCCATCAGGACAACATAAATACGTTTTCACAACAAAACGCAACAGATATAAGCAAAAGACAAAACAAACAAAGCAATTTTACCCGGTACACACGCATCAGCCCCATAATAATAATCCAATGTCCTTCGTGCACTCTTACTTGGAGATTTTGCATATTCTGCAGCAATACCTTGCGGATTTCTCCCAAAAAATCGGTTCATTCCTGGCACGTATGGACTCCTGTCACGAACTGCATCACTGAGATTAACTGAAGAGTGGCTGCGATTTGGAACGTTTCGATGAAAACTGCTGTCGGACGAGTTAAATGAATCCGTTGGATTGGAATAATTGTAAAATGAGTGATTGGTGGGAGTCTGGTTAAGGTTATTACATCCAATTTCTGATTTGAGAACCCTTGAATACTTGGGGTGATGAATCATATCCGAAGCAGAAAGTTCTAAATTTGGGTTTTCATAAACAAAACGAGGAGGAGTAGTCATAGGCCCAACTTGGACCGTCTGTGTTTTGCGTGGTAGCGTACAAAATTGGCTCTTCAATTCAGTTTCAGATACGACTCTTGTCACTGGACTATTGCCACCGGTAAACGCCGTCTCATAAAAGTACGGGTTTCTATATTTGTCTGCCGTGATAGATTTCGCTGACATTGGTTGAGGTACAGCTCTCACGATTGAATCTTCCATGGGGTTCATTGACACATCATTACCCACTTCTGATAGTTGAGACGGAATGGGGATAATGCGTTTAGGCTGAATTTTGGAATTAATACCCCTCCCTCGACGAACTGCTTCTCTCAGTGTAGCTGGTGTTAAAATATCCATAATAAGATTTTCCACAGAATCTGAGGCATTAAAAGGATATTGCTCCTCAGTGGCAATATTATTGGCTTGAGGAGTCCTGTTCCCAACTCCAGTTGTAAATGGTAGATTCAACTGATGACATAGCCTGGAACGCGATACAGATGTTGTTTTTGCTGAGTATAGTCTGGCATTAAAGTCAAAAAGCTCTGCTCTTATAAATGTAGTTATAAAGGCGTCATAAAGCTCGAAAGTGAGAAGAGGTCGTCTGCTAAAAGATGCAAAGTAATCTGTGATTAACTTGTACACATCATTTTCAAAACCGGGATAGTTCACGTGACAAAGAGTAGGAGCTTCACTACTTCGGCTACTCGGCCCTGTTTGTAAAATAAAATACATGGATCTTAATATCATATCTGTCATAATAACATAACCTTATCTGTTGACTTACAGTTAGCTAGAGTTTTCATGGCTGTGAGGAGCCATGCTGGAACATTTTCTGCTGGATTGTCAACCACAACAACTCCATAGTTTTCTGTCCTCAGTAAATTATGCCGAATATTTTCACCCTTTACTTCGACATTGGCAAATGCTTGAAAAGCTTCGCAGCCGATGATTTGCACAAATCTAGAAAAATTGACATGAGAGTAATATCGATATAATTTTAAGTACATTTCTTAGTAGTAGTATTAGTAAGGCAATAAGTACGTTATTCATCACAAGAAGTGCAAGTATAAGAAGAGGACCTACCTATGCACAAAGACATCTCGCCAAATTAGATGAATCTGATGAGCAGTAAGAGGATTTATGACAACATTGTACTTAGCCAGTGAAGCGGTGGATAATTGCTCCTGCACTTTACCCTGAGAAAGTCTAGTTCGAGATGCAGGAGATTTTTTGATTGCTTTTGCCTGTTTCAGAGTGCCGTTATTGTCAGACGTGTATCCAGAGAGTCTAAGAGGAAAAAAAACAATAAAGAAAATAAAATACATATGAAGATAATGAAGAATTAAACAAAAACGTTACGAAAAGTAAAAAAGATAGAAATTGGCAGCATAGATTTCACCTGTATAAAGCTCCGTTATCCTTGAAGTCAGTTTCTTTTATAATTGGAGACATTCTTACAGAGTCTTCAGCATATGAAGCACGAGTAGAGACTGGAACGAAAATTCCAGACTTGAAAAATTTCTGGAGAAGTTGTACGGTCTGCTTCCTTGATATGCCTTTTTCAAAACGCTCTTGAAGTTGCTTATGGAACCAACTGACCGCATCTTGCGCCACAAAGCAGTCTTCATGTGATTTCCAGTAAACACGATGCCTCCCTAATGGCACTCCAGTTCGAAATATGGCAACAGCTTCAAGCCACTAAAATGACAGATTTCATAATGTCACAGTTTGTAATTGGTCATGCTACGTTATTTATTAGTAATTAATGGACATTTGTCCAGCCGTACCAATTTTGTGGCTCTATAAGGCTCCCTCAGACTTGTTGATCGGGTAATTGCAGGACGCATATTCGTGTTTAACCTTTTCACGTAAAAATAATAAAGATGGACAAAGCGGCTCAACGTGGACAGTTGACAACTGACAATGCAATTAACCACGAACTATCTTCTTCTCAACAAGTTGAACTGAACAACACGACACATAATTTTCACTTTGACTCATAACGACAGTTAATAACTCAATTTTAATTAATGTTCAAATACAAATTGAAATTCATGGAATATAAGACACCAAAAAGCTACACAACGACACATGTCACATGTACATACACTTTCCCATTAATGATCACCAAATGGCAAACATTAAGCACATTAACTTCACTCAATACAACACTATAAAATCACCGAGACTGACATTATCCCATTTTCAAGTAACTAAATATAACAATACCTATGATAAATAATTAAATCACACTCAACTAGCCATGCACAATGCAAGGTGCAAAAATGTAAAATATATATTATGCAAGCACTTGGGACAGATCAATTTTTCCGCAATATTTCTTTTGTCTCCGATTAACTGAACTGACAGCAGTAAAAAAACTTGTTCTAGCTAATTTTTAAGAAAGAATGAAGAACAGGTGCAGGTGCTTTTTGCTTATCCTAAGAAGGTGATAGTGAAACATTTTTGTTTTGTTGTTGTTGAGGTTTACACAGTGTGTGTGTATTCAACCCCACAGCAGCAACCTCTGATTTTTTAGCTGTTTACATTTTTCTATGAGCTCAAGTCGATCGACCGTTACCTTAAACCCGCTTGATGCTCTAGTGGCAGCACACGGGGTAAATTGTGTTGATTCCATATTATGTATTGTTCAGGCAATAGAATCAATACAGTGCCAAATAGTGTAATGTGGCTTATGTAAATATACACAGCAATGCAAAAGTTTGGCGTAGCTGCTCTTAAGGTGTTTGGACTTTTGGTTTACGCTTTTACATTCTTGACTGTTCAACTTTTGAACTCTAAGTGAAAAAGTAGAGCAATATTGCTGCAATACACTGATAGCTTCTAATTACACGGAATACTAAACCAATATTACTACTAATGATGGGCGTACTAAATACAAGTATTTTATAAAACCTTTAGGGTTCTGATCATTACTCAATCAATCAAACGTCATAACATAACACAAAACACAGGTAATGTAGATGATGACCAAACCGGCCGGACGACGCGACAATTGACAAAAATTGTCACTAATTTCGCTAGCTGTCTTCAGTGTAATTATGAGTGACTATGACTTTTAAGAATGAGTATTGAGTACTGACGAACGAATATAAATTCTCAAGAAGACAACGAGGGCTCTTAAAGTGCCCCATTCTGAGTTCATGGATCATCATCACTATCACGTCATATTCCATGCATGCATGCCAATTTGCCAAATGCAAATGATGCCAATTTTGTCCAGTCCAGCCTGCCAGCCTTTAGCTTGACAACGAAACCGTAGCGAAAGCAAAAGAAAGGCAAACAAATGCAACACGCAGTCGCCTGCTAATGTACATGTATGTTAGAGTTTTTGACAAGTAAATGAATTTTATGATGGCTACAGTATGCAATTTATCAAGCATTGTATAACCAAAGCTAAAGCTATGACAAAATTTATTGGAAATACATAGTGCGAACGATATAGGGAGCATCAATTTTTGACGTTGACTATATTCTCAACTGAAAAGAAAGGGACGGAAAAGTATAAGTAATTATTACCTTAGACAATATGCGTTACGTGTCATCACCATCAGTTGATACATTGAATAGGCCTTTACTGCAATAAAATTGGAAAGATTAAAACTTTTAAAAGTTCAAGTATTTAAGTTTATTATATTTGGGCTAAATTCTGAGAAAGGAATGAATAAAATTTTCAAAAGGTTGAGCCTTAAAATCAATCATCATCCGTGAAGTCCACGTAATATCGTCGTATTTGTATAAGTTGTAGGTATATCCAGTGGTGTTTCTTCATTCGTTCACTCTTAAACACATATAATACAGGTACCTTAACTTTTCGGACTGATACCTGAAAATGTCTACAGCAAAATTTTCTACGTCATCCCAACACGTGAGCACATCCTCCGGATCTGCCTCAAATCCATCAAGGCAGTCGATAAGAGAAATTTTGCCTAGGAAAGGCTACTTGCACTGTGAAGACAGTCTTACGTTTGTTTTGTGCAAGCCAAAACTACTTCCCCTTAAGTCGTTCACGATGGAAAAATTAGATAAAATACAAGCTGATGCTGTGGAAAAAGCAAAGCTGGAGATGGATGCTTCTAGTCTGGATTGACTCTAGTCATTATTGATATTAACCTCTAAGGCATCTCACTGATATATGTACCTAATACAAATGCATAGGTATGTCAATCAAAACGTAACATGCCATAGGTGTATGTACATTATATGATAGTATTACCATCATGGTATGCCTGATTCAAAGCATTAAATGTAACAGTAGGTAAAAATTATTATTATTACATTTACAGTGAAGTATTAATTTTGTATGCTGGCCTAACATAATTATCTCCTTTAGGTTGTTAGCCTGATATGTATTTTTTGTAAAAGTTTGTGATTCCTAGTTTCTGATTATGAGTAAACTTGATTGTAATTCAAATAAAATCAGCATTTCAAATCCTTCCTTTTCAATCACTATTTTTCTAATGTTTGCTATAAGTAATGCAGTTTCCATTCAGACAACTAATTAATTATTTACAATTTCCCATGTTTCCATTCACCATTGAATTGTTATTAGAACACGAAGCTTATTACGAATTTGTATAAACGCAGAATAATATTTTGAATCATTTACTATAAAACTTTTACTCCTTGTGCATAAAATGTGTATATACCAGGGAGGTGTTATATGTATATACAATTTATATGTGAAGCATGCAGCAATATCCTTGACTTGATATAGATATTTCAATTATATTTAAAAATGTGATATTTATATATGTACCTTACATGATTAGCAGTGTTAATAAAACCACTTAAATATGGAACAATTTGAGTTTTACTTTTAATAAGAGATCTTATTGGTTATAAACAAGCGAATATATTTTATAAAAACTTGGTGTGACTTGGTGACTTCAGTGTCACTTTATTATATAGCTTAATGTTATATTAAACATGTATTGACACATAGGTAGAAGAATTTGTTTAATAATAGCTGTTGATTCCACTGATTTCATTTCTATGAGGTACGTCGTGCTGTTGGAGTCCACACATATTAGCTTGGTGATCCTGAACGTAGTACCAATTACTTGAAGTTGAAGGTGTAGGAAGGATTGGCTGTGAGCTTGCGTTACACCTTACCTAAAATATTTTCCAGCATTAATATTTTAAAGCAGAAAGTAACTTGCTTGCTTGATGACATATTTTGTTATTATCAAGTCTTACCAATTTCTTGGAATCGGATAGACAAAATGTGCATATTTTTGTAGCAGTGGAGGAAGATTCCTGTTTGTTCGTCACTTCTGCAGAGAAATCATTTGGAAGCTCTGGCTCTGTGTAAAAATATGTTTCCATATTCCATGATTCTAATCTAATCGCAATTACACAAGTGGAAATGTAGAAAAAACAATAAAACTCCTTTCCTTACCCAGCAGAACATGACATGAAATGCAGAAGTAATGTAAAAATGAGAGCAAAGTCACGTAAAATTAGTGTAATTATAACTGCCTTAATATTCTTTGTCATGCATTGCCAAGTTAAAAATGTGTAAAATGTTAAGTAGTACAATATTGTGTACCTTTGCGTTTTCTCCCTTTCTCTATTGTTGTTATTACTGGGTCCTACTGTTTCCGATTTGGAGCAATGGGAATTTTGCACACGGGCTTTCCCAGTTCCTTGAGACTGCTTTTTAGTGCTTTTGGAATCCTTTGTTATGTTTGCGTTGTCATCATGAGAAACATTTTCTCCACGAGTGGAATTAGAACTACTTCCTCCCATAGCATCTGACTTTCTCTTACTTCGTATCATTATGCCCCAAGTCCGTGTTAAATAGTAAGCAAAAGAGCTTACCACACTGTCACTCACCTTTGAGAGGTCACTATATACACAATCGCTAGACGTTAATATTTACCTATCATCCATCATCTATTGATCAAACAAATGCTGAACCTCACTATTAAACTGGAACTGGAAGCAGATGAGCGAAGCAAAGAATTTGTTATGTGTTATGTATATAATGTTCGGCTGCACAATTTTAAATAATAGAGTCCTAAAAATTGTGGAAAGAAAATACTGCAAAGCTAAACTTTACTGAAAAGGGCATACTGAACAAATTTTTTAGAATGGAATAAAGTTTACTACTCTGAGCAAAAAACCCTCGGTGGTGCTCAGTCGTAAGCATGTCACTGACGCTGACGAGTATAACATCTGCCACTAATATTTTCTACTACTATTGTTAAAGTCGTTAAAAATTACGCGTTCAATGACTAGTAATTTTCCAATTAAGTAGATTAAAATAAATTGGGTAAATTGGTCCTCCAATTAGTGCTACATATTGTGCATAGGAGAATTTGTATGCTCTGTGGCAGTTTTTCTTCATTGAACATGAAAAAACACTCATGCTCATGGTCCGACTCTTTGGACTTTGTTACTGCTGATGCAAGTAGAGTCAGTCAAAGCTCTTATACGTTAGTAACAACGAGGAAGGCAAAGGGAAGGGAAGATTATCGTTGCAATTGAAACACATACTAAATGCGTACTATATCAACAACCACCACGAACCAAAGTAGTCGAGGGTTGGAAAGCTGCTTTTTATAAAGTTATTTTCTTCTCCACAAAGTTTGAAAATGCTTAGTTTGTTTCAATTGCAATGATTGTTGACTGCTGGATGACAGCAGCAGCACTGTCAATGAGTGAATGAAAAAAATGTAACTGATTACAACGCCATATGTAAGTGCAATGCACCATAAAGATGAAGTAAAAATCTTAATATGCATGTACCTAAATACATCAGTATCATCAGTAAAGTAAATCTTCAAGTTGATGACTGGTTATGCAAAGAGATACGTCTTCTTACTAAGGAATACACCTATATTTTACTGCGACTTTTAGTTTATTACTTTTCCGTTGTCCGTATGATACGGACCGTATCGCAGTCATTATTGCACGCTCAATTGATGAATGAATGGATGCATTGTTTTCTTTTTAGAAGACGTTTTAAATAAGTTCAAAGGAACAATGAACAAAATAATTTCATGTTTTAAGTCTTGAGGACAGAACTACCTACTTATGAAGAATTTAATGTATTGTTTACACCGTATTCACACAGACAGCATTTTATGAAAGTTTTTCTTCTGGTTTACCGATGTACAGGTCACATGCTCCTTAATTTCTAAAACTGTGTGAGGTTGTCATTAAATCTGAATATTAACCTTAACGAAATGTTACTAATGTATTTTCCTTTTTTATTCAAGAAATTACAACATTTTTCTCTCATTCGTTACACTTCGTTATTAATTCCACCGATATTCAATTACCGTCGACAAAAATATTTTTTTTTGATTTGTCTACTTTATATCTCCGTGTTAGTTTAAAATATGCTTTACATTATGATTATGATTAAAATGTACGCTTTCTCATAAACAATATTTCAAATGCCTACATGATGTATAACGGAACCACGAAAACTGTCCATACTTGACTAGATTTACTAAACTGACTGCACTGAATGTCAGCATTATTATTGGGTTGTGGATGTATCTCGTATTTTTTACAAGTGTTTTCACTTGTACAAAGTTTGAGGCACACACCACCACCCAATTTTACTCGTTATTGTTATTCCAACACTTGTTTCAGGTTGCTCGTTGTTGCTTCATGATGGTGATGTTGGTGTTAACAAATTTGGGTTTATGGTGGGCAATAATAATAATAGTACGCCCATATACGAAGAAAGGAAAAGCACATTCAAGTCACTGAATTGCAACCAGAAAACGTTAAGGAGAGAAACAACTTAAATTATAACAAACAACTCGGTTGTAAGTAAAATATCCATATTGAAGAATGTTATAAACGGAAAAATATTTTCACGCTTGTTTTCCTTCATTTACTCTTTGCTCTGTCAGGGTATGCTCAGAGCTGATGGTTATTCCAGACTCTGAATCCGTTGTAAATGACTTTTCTGAATGAGCTTGTTGATCTTTTGACGTGGTCGTCGATATTGACTCTTGATCACCCTCCTTCCTAGTTTCATTGATATGCCCTTGTACACGATGAGCCAATGCAACCATTTTTGCAGCCGTTTTGAAATATATCTGTGTATACCGTTTGGCTGCCTTTTTAGCCATCTGTAAATGAGCATAATATTATGTTCGCATTTTAAAATGACGTTTGAAATGTTGTGATGATGAATGGGAAAAACGCGCATATTAAATGTGTGAAGATTAGATTAGCAGTTGTGTGCTAAAAGCACATATTATGCATGCATGTTTATTCAGCAAACATTTTTTACGTACCTCCTCATTTCTTGAGGGCAGTTGCCTCAAATATTCCTTATTTTCAGGCTTGGCAGGATCTGCAATGGTAAGAACAGTTACACAACCATCAACAGTTCCAAGCACCAAACATTTTCCATC
>JAHZMZ010001468.1:0-12414 GCA_027743805.1 Lepidocyrtoides sp. E14 | reverse complement strand
AAAAGTTACAACTTCTTAAAAGCAGGCATGCATGCTTTTACTTTTTTTCTACTAGGTTTGTGTTAGGTTTTGATGGAAGAATGGATAAAGAGTCTTGTTCTTTTTCTGAGAAAGAAAAAAATATATATCCAGTAGAGTAGAACACAAGCCGTGTAAAGTAAGTGAGTGAGTAAGCAAGTAAAGCAAAAAGTTGTCTTGTCTGCCATGCCATGCCGGATGGATGATGATCATGATCATGATACTGTAGTACATAGATATATTACCGGAATATTTGCTGGTACTGGAGTAAAAAAAAAGGAAGACACAGTGTCTTCTTCTTCTTCTTCTCTGCTGGATTATTCATCATCAGCAACAGCAGCAGCAGCCGTACAAGTTAGTGCATCTCCTTCTTGTGCTTGTACACTCTCATCCATTCTCTCATTTTTGCTCTCGTCGTGTTCTGCCTGTGAATCACGAAAAAATACCAGAGAGTAAAAAAAGCTGTAGAGGAATGATGATGACGATGACGATGAACAAGCTGTGCTTAAAAATGTAGCAAGAACAAGATACAAAAAAGCAGAGAGTCTAGCAAGCAGAAAGAAAGAAAGAAAGAAATCTCAAGTAATTTTTTTTTTCTCAGAGAGACTTTGTACCACTATCCAAAGGATGAAGTAGTACATACGTAAAAGGTACTTGTAGGTTATCCCATTTCCCCATCATCATATCATCATCATCATTCACTTTTTTTTTTTTGCTTCATCTTCCATACTTTAAGCTTGTATGTACGTAGTACTATGATTTGGTTTTCTAGTAGAAAACAAGGTTGGTAGAGATGGAGAGAAGAGAAGAGAAAAATAAGTTGTTTTGTTACTCATTCTTCTTCTTCTTCTCATCTTCTCTCCTTTGAAGTAGAAGTGCAGACCAGCAAACAAGCAAGAATCTAACAGCCTAACTGACGACGACGACGACAACGGCTGCAGCGTACCAAGCCAGCGATTCTGATTTTCAGTATGAATTCGTCTGTTCTCTTCAGTCACATGAGCAGTCTTGCTTAACACTTTGCGAGGTACAGTCGCACACATTTTTTTTTGTGTCGTCCTCAGTCACTCAGTGGATTTTGGTGAAGCCGCAATAGCAAGCAGCAATGAGCAGCTAAAGCTTCATGAAAAAAAAACTTGGTAAAACTTTTCTGTTTTGAAATATAAAAAAATAACGTGCTGTTCTGGGTATATCTCCTCCTGCCAAAAAATCTAGTGAACAGACCTTGTTCAAAAATTTTTTTTGTGTGTGGTGTCCCTGTTACAATTTTTTTTTGTTTTGACAGTAGTGGAAATAATCCGGTTTGATTCCATTTACTGCTCTTGTTCTACCACTGGAAAAAAAAAGTATTTAAAACAAACAAAAAAAGAAATAAAATGCAGAACAGAAGCAAACACTAAAAAAAAAACTAAACTGAAACGCAAACAATTCATTTGTATTTATTACACAGCAGAATAGAATCTGGATTGTGTGGAATCGTAATAAAAAAACAAAGTTTTTCTGGTTACTTTTTTATTGCATTTTTTTTCAAACTGAACTATCTTTTATACATCGTTTATATATAAGCTTATTACTATTATCCATTCACGCACAACAACACAATCACTTTTGGATTTTCTCAAAAAAAAAAAAAAGTCTCCGTCGTGTGTGTCTTTTTCTTAAATTCCTGTCGTTTATTTTTCTTGTGTGTGTCTGTGTGTCTGTGTTTTTTTCTCAGAGGGATAAACAATATTTTTTTTTGGAGAAGGATTTTATTTTCTGGATTTTCTCTGCGTTTTGTCCCATCACACAGAGGAGAGGAGAGGAAGTGAGTGTGTAAAAATGAATAATAAAAAAAATATCAAAAGATGAACAAGCTGTTACACAATTTTTGATAACTTGTGTGTGTGTGTGTCTGCCGTACAATTTTATTTTTACAAGAAAATATTTTTGTTTTGTTTGTTTGTCTATCTGCTTGTACCTCTATTTTCTGCGTGACTGATTCCAGTAAAAAAAATCTGTTCTGGGTAAGCAAAGTCTATACATTTTTGGTGAATTGGATTTCCTTTTTTTCAAAATTCATCTCTGGTTCTCTGCATCTCTCTGCTGGATTATTTTCTTACAGTAGTTGGCATTGTTTGTCATTTTGTCGGTGTCGGTGTATCATCGGAACGAGAGAAAAAAAAAACGGTTTTTGTGAATGAAACACAGTGTAAAAAAAAGCTTAAATAAACAACAGAAAAAAAATATATGTAGAGTATTATCCAGTTCTTCTACTAAAAATCCAGTGTTTGTGAGTCTGTTTGTGTGAGAAAAAAAAATCTGATGGTGGTGTAAATGTAAACCGGATAATAATAATGCATTCTTTCATGGAGAAAAAAATAAAACAGGAGGAGTGAGTGAATGAGTGAGAGAGAGTGAAACGCGCTGGAAATTATTGCCTAAACAAAAAAAAATATCTAAAAAAGGAGTGCATACATCATCATCATCATCGTACATGCTGGTTGGTATTCAAAACAATTTTTTTAAATAAAATTTTTTTCATGAAAATAAACAGAAAAATTTTTGACATGAGAATAAGTACTGTAATGAGCATGATTCCAAATAAAAATAGATGAAAAGACGTAAAAAGAAGAAAAAAAATGTTAGAAGTTTAACCGAACATTTTTTTTTTCTTTTAAAGAAAAATATTACATATGATAAGGCACATGATGATAAGTAAAGAGAAATGAAGAAACATGAAAGCAATGACTGCTTACTACTGTCGTTGTCAAAATGACTTGACATATTATCCATTTCATTTTCTGACAAAAATTTTTACACAACAAAATGGTAGTAGGACCTGAAAGGAGTAACCGAAAAAGAACAAGCAAATTTTTTTCATGGTTGAATGACTTCACCACAAAAAGACAGTGCATCAATGATTTGGTGGAAAATAAAGTAAATAAAAAAATAGAAGTAAGGAAAAATGATCTTTCTTTTTTTTGCAAAACAAACCAAATCACACATTTCACTTGATTTCATCAGATCTCCTCCGTCCGTAATAATATTTGTGCTTGATCATTTCCCCTTCTTTTTCTGTTTTTTTTTTGGGTGATGTGATGCAGCAAAAAAAAAATTGCAAATGGATGAAATCAAATTTACCAATTTTCTTCACAAAAAATAAATAAAATGAAAGAAACCACAATTTTGTGTGTGTGTGTGTCTTCTTGCGTTACATGGCTTACTTTTAAAGATTGCAAATAAAATAAAATGGAAGGAAAGGAAGAAATAAATTGTTTTCCATTATTTTCTTCCTTTTAAAAAAATGAAAAGGAAAAAAGATACTATTACTGCCAGGGATGCATCTTCTTTCACTAGAGTATTTTTTTTTTCGACCGATGTAACACAAATAACGGTTTGTTTGACACTGTTTTGTCTTGGGTGGATCTTATTTTTTTTTAACCACGACCACCACCTCCAAAATAAACTTTATTGTTGTTTGTGGTCGAGTGATGTGAAAAGTCAAGATATTATTTTAGAAGGGGTGTTTTTGAGGTAGAAACAGTTTCAACTTCCCGCCAATAATACAAGAGGATTCGTTTTTTATGTTTGTTTAGTTTGGAGGGCGTCTACTTTTGCGAATTTCCTCGCTATATTTTTTTCAGCAAACCCTTCATTCATTCATTCATCCCTTTTTTCTTCTTCTATATTTTTTATCCAGTTACGCTTATTGACACTGACTGGTTTTGAGTTTACTTGATGTTTTTTTTTTCTTTTCTCAGGATGGATAAAGAGATAGCGAAAAAGATGGATATTTTTTTGTTTCCTTCTTTTTTCCTCCCTTTATCTATCATCCTTGTTTACTGCGAAAAATATCGGTATCGAAAGGTCCCATAACTTTTGCTGTTTTTCTTCACATTTTTTTTCTCTTCCTTTCTCCTACTTCTGTTTCTTCTCGTTATTTATCCCATTTTTTTCTCATCTCTTGGGATAATATGAAAAACATTTTGTACATATACCTTATATTCCATACATGCATAATAATCTAGAAAATCTACGAAAAAAAAAATTCAAAGAAAATTGAAGAGGAAGTAGCAGCACAAAAAAAGAAAGATGAGAAGCTTGAGCAGCAGAAGAAAATAAAAAGAAAAGAAAGAAAAGAAAGACAAAGTGAAAAGCTCTCTGGGATTTATTTACTTTTTTTCTCAATTGTTTTCTATTTTCTTCTCATTTTTTTTCTACTCCCACCACCACCACCACTTCTACCACTGCCAACACTGGACGCAGCACAGACATTATTACAAGTAACAAACAAACAAGAAAATCGACCTTTCTTTCTCCATATTCTATCTATTTACTTCCATGTTCTCAATGACATCATCATCACATCACTATCACCACACAGCTGCTTATCCAAAGAGAGAAAATGTTCTTATCATAATCATTATCCTACTACTCCACATGTCTTTTTTTTTCAAAGGCAGTCTGGCTTAAGGCTTCGTGAAAGAAAAAAAAACATGCATGCATGATGGTATTTTGTTGAAATGTCGAGAGAAAATACCTAAGTAAGAAGTGGACCGTGCTACTACTACTACTTCACTCACTCCTCCTGTCAAGACCTCTGGAGAGCCATATAGAGGCCCATTATAGAACGGCAGTGGCAGTAAAAAAAAATAATAATAAATAAAAACATTCCACTTTTCTCTTCTATTATTAATGAAATCCTTGAGGCTATAGAAGTAGAAAAAAAAGAGGGCAGAGGCAAAGGCTAGACACAAGACAGTAGACACGCTTTTACATATAGGAAAAAAATATACCAATTGCTTCCACTTTCGTTTCGTCCTTTTTCCTATTTTTCTTTCTTGGAAAATTGTTGCCGAAACTGGAAATACCAACACGTATGGACTTTACAGCAACCAAAAAGCAGAAAACAAATCATATTTATTTTATATGCTTATCTTTTTTGTTGATAGGAAAAAAATCTTCTTAGAAAATCCCTGATGCCCGTAAGTAAACTAGTGCATTTTTGTAAAAGAAAAAAAAAATATTATGATGGTATTTTATTTTATGAGGCTAAACTATGCAAAAATTACTGTCAAGTGATGAATGAACATAATAAAAAAAATGAATAAGTGAGTAAATCGCTTGGCGCATTCTTGCTCTTTGACCATGCAAGGCCCAGTGGGCTATAATTTGTTACTATTATTTTTTCACTTCTTGGAGAGTTATGACCAGTAGTGCTGGACAGTTTGGTTGTTAAAGGTTAGTTAGATAGAAGTAGTGAAAAAAATGCAGTGTAGATTTACAAAACGACTAAACTGACTGCCGCCGTGTGTCCTTGCATTGCTAGTTTTAATAGAGACAGTAGTAGACAAGATTATTATGATTATTATGGTTACAGGCGCCAGTTAAATGGTTGTGAAAAAAATGGCAGTTTTGATGCGAGTTTTTTTTGGTGATGATGAGAGGTGTGCAATTGAATGGTTTATGGTGGTAAAGTGCTGCTGATCCTTTTTAAATGGTACGAAATACAGAACAGTAGCAGTAGCAGCGTGGAGAGAATACTAGTTAGTTTTCAATAAGAGTCATGAAGACGTCGCAAATTAAATTTTTTAGTCACGATGCGACAATATTCTTGATTAGATACTAATGTTCCATTTGTCGTTTGGTGATAAACACTATTCCTGCCCAATAAGTGGTACATTAGAAACTAAGGTAGCTTACTTACAGCGCTTATCTATAAATGAAAATGATTATCATAAAAATACAAATAGATAGAACAATAAAAAAATAAAGAAGAGAGAAGTATGTAATATTGCAATAAACTATCAAAAAAATAACAGTAAATATGTTTTTTCTTTCTTTCTTTTTTTCTCAAGGACATATTATCTTCTTGCCAAAAGTCTCTAAAAATATACATACATACCCACCAAAAATAAAGTATATATATTTTCAAGCCAAAGAGAGAAATGCACTATATTATTGGCACTCCCTCCTTCCCAACTACCTATAAAAATAGTAATGGCAAGTAGAAACGAAACAAGTACTTTACTTCTCTTCTTTTTTTTTAAACTACCGAAAAGAGAGAGATGATATGATAGAGAGGAGTGATGATGCGGATAAGAATGCGACGATGTGCGATGACATTTTTACAAAACAAACATTAGACAGTTCAGTCAGAAGAGAACAATAAAAAACGGCAGTTGTAGTAGTAGTTTTTCTGAAGGACATTTTATCTTCTTGCCAAAAGTCTCTAAAAATATACATACATACCCACCAAAAATAAAGTATATATATTTTCAAGCCAAAGAGATATTACCGGCACTCCCTCCTCCCCCCAACTACCTATAATAAAAATAGTAATGGCAGGCAAGTAGAAACGAAACAAGTACTTTACTTCTCTTCTTTTTTTTAAACTACCGAAAAGAGAGAGAGAGAGAGATGATAGAGAGGAGTGATGATGCGGATAAGAATGCGACGATGTGCGATGACATTTTACAAAACAAACATTAGACAGTTCAGTCAGAAGAGAACAATAAAAAACGGCAGTTGTAGTAGTAGAAGTAGTTGTCGTTTGTCGTTATAAAAAATGCTTCTTGTTCTTCGTCCTTCTTAGTGATGATGATGTAGTCATCTTCCTCATAAAAAATGGCAATGTTGACAGAACGGGATTGAAAATGAAAAAAGGAAAAGTGAGTTGAAATTGCGTGTAGTAGAGGGGATGGAGGGATGGAATTACTGTTGTAGTTTTGTGTGTGTGTGCATTATTATGTGCGTACATTCTAGTTGAAGGGTTTATTGAGCATAAAAGTAAAAATTTATTGGTAATATCGTCAGCAGGCAATAATATAAAAACGGTTTGGGTTGTTTGGGTGTGTGAGTGAGTAAGATGAACAGAGTAAAAAAAAGGGAAGGTCGACACTAGGAAAAAAATGGCTAATGGTTTAGTTTAGTTTAGTTTAGCTTGCAATGCAATAGGACTTACTGCTTCATTAAATAAATGACATTTTTATGACAAAACCTTGTGTAAAAGTTCATGTGTGCAGCAAGCATGCAATAAAAAAAGGGGAGAAGTGCCTGATGTTGCCTGCAGCAGTGATTTTTTTTTTTCGGTTAGCACGTGCCACACCAATGCATACCACTGCCATTATTATCATCTGGTACTTACATTCTTCCTGAAAATCATTATTCGAACTTTTTTTTTTAAAGTAAGGATAGAGTGTCAAAAACTGTTTGGGAAAGTATCCAGCTGCTTTAAAAATAGAGATGGGAAAATTCTGTAAATTTTTTTTCTGTAAGTGATCGGATCCCTGATCCGGGATTTTTCTCTAGCTATGTATTTGTAGTAGTGGATTACAACTGGCTTAGCTTAGCTTAGATTGGTGGAGATAGAAGAAAAAAAAAACTACAAATTGGGGTCACTTGCAGTTTATGCACAAAAGAATAATGATGATGAGACTGATAATGGGGATGGGATATGGTGGAGAAGACCTTTTACTTCACTAAATTTTTTCGCAAAGATGGTTTCATCCTTTTTTAAGATATTTTCATTATGCGGAAAAAAATAGGTATCAAGGCATATGATGATGTTGTTGGTTGGCTTACACCTTCTCGTGTAGAAAATATCAGCACTTTTATTATCCATGCATTTAGAAAAGGTTACTATCATTAAAAGGTCATAGACCGATCATATTTTCCGCACAAAAAGTTTATTCTGCGCAAAAACCGTGGAATCGGATGAACCGAGAAAAAAAAGGAAGGAATACTTCTTCTGGGTAAAAATACTAAGCAGCTAAAAAAAAATGAAAGTAGTTCTTCATTTTAACAAAAAAAATATTATCCTTTTGTTGAAATAAGCATACCGAAAAAAAAAATTATATCATTGCCATCCCACATCTTCCTCCCTATTTATTATGTGGGTGGTGGAGAGGTAAAAAAAATATAACTATTTTTTTTATTCCCTCTTTGTTTAGGTACCTTCTCCCACTATTTACCCACTTCTTCATCTGTTCCAAAACTTAACTTTGTTTTTTTTTTACATCACTCACTTCACTTCTAATAACGCTGTAATCATCATCTGTCCAACTGGAAACTTGAAAAGTTTTTAAACTCTCCTTTTTTCTTGGTAAAATTCACTTTAATACGATTTTCCAAGAAAAGTATATAAAAAAATAATATCATCATCATTATTCTGATGATCACCCTCATCATCATCATCATCATTCCAGCCTGCTTTGCATGTAATTTAAAGACTTAACTCAATTGTTGACTTTTCTCCTTTTTTCTTCCCTTCACTTCACATCATCCTCACTTCAACTTCAGCAAGCTTATTAACTTTGTATTTCTGTCTACCTACCTATCCAGAAAAAAAAAACAGCATCAACTATCAAAAGTTAAGCTTGCTCTCAATTGTTGACTTTTCTCCTTTTTTCTTCCCTTCACTTCACATCATCCTCACTTCAACTTCAGCAAGCTTATTAACTTTTTATTCCTGTCTACCTACCTATCCAGAAAAAAAAACAGCATCAACTATCAAAGTTAAGCTTGCCACTTACTTTAAATTTGAATATATTTTTCACTAAAAAACAAAACAAAAACAAAATCCATAATAAAAAAAATTTTCTCTCTTTTTTCATTCCCTTTCCAGAGACTTGCAACAAAACCAAACTAAATTTAAATCTTGTTGAAAAAAAAAATCATATTTTACGACAGCTACACACATTCATTTCAGCCTCAAACAATCATCGTAATAACGAGCGTACCATGTTCAGAGTTGGACAAAAGATTAAATTATATTTATTATTATTATTATTCCTGCTTGTTGAAGAATCACACGAAGAAGAAAAAAAATGTAATATTCTTCTTACATTTTTTTAAAAAGTATGCATGAATGAATGCATGCATGCATGCATAATAATGCAATTTATTGAGTTGATCTGCTTATTACGACCATACTTTTTTTGTACCTTTTTCCATCTGCTCATGTTATTATTATTTTTTGTTGACGCGACACACCAAGCAAGCTAGTTTATTACGACGATCTCATGATCATGATCTTATCAAAATGATGAAGTTTCAGTTTCATTACAACCATATTATTGTTGTACCGTGTTTTTTACTATGAAAAAAAATCACAAAATGCATTCATTCATACTCTCATACCAGAAAAGAAGAGGAGGAGGATGAAGAAGAAGTAAAAAAAAAAATATTCAAAGTAATCATCATAAATGTCGATCTCATCTTTCAGAAGAATTGTCTGTCTAGTCAGTTTACATTTAAACGACAATGATGCCTATGCCTACCCACTACTCCTGACTTCTCTCACGATAGTCATGAGAGGCGATGTCTCTATCATCAAAATAATAATCATCTATTCACAGAAAAGTAAATAGAATAGACGCCAAAGAGGAGAGACTTCATGTATGATATCAGGATATAATCGCCTTTTCGTTTAAAAACATGTCCCGCTATCTGATCATGATCATTTTACTTGCTGACTTGCATATGGAGCATAATAATGATAATGTTCTACACGAAAACAACATTTTGATCAAGTGTCTACTTTCATTCAGCAGCAGCGGCTGAAAAGAGACCCCTTTTTTTGTTGACTTAGTCATCCCTCAAGACTTTAAAAAAAAGTTTTGTTTGCATGGCATACATAAGTACCTACTACCCACCAACCAACCATTTTACTGTGAATGAAGCATACTATATTTATTTTCCTTGTTTCGCTTCATTACATCATAAAATTTCATTTTGAGAGAGACAGAGTCAGAGAGAAAAGGATACAAAATGTCCTTTATCCTTTCCTCCAAAAAAAGATAGACCCCGAGAGAGAGAGAGAGACAGAGAGAGAGTGAATAAACGAGAGAGATGAAGTTCTCTTTAAACTTGTCTAAAAAGGTTTGGCTTTGGCTTGCTCAATTAAATGGAACGGGAATGGTGGTGGTAGAAGGGAAAATGCTAGCTAGTTTTAATGCTGATTATGTTTTATGCTAAAATGTAAATGAGTGAGTGCAGTACTACTTATCTGATGATGATAAATAAATGAGGGACAAAAAAAAAAGAGAGTGAGTGAGTGAGTGAATAAAGTGGTGGGTGCGGGCGGGTGTGTGTAAAAAAAAAAAAAAGTCGGCACTCAGTCTTCATTTTTAGTGGGTTCCCATGTCTTGCATATTAAAGCAACGTGATGCTTTTGCTACTAGTTTGTATGAACACATGATTATTATTATGGCAAGGATGATGATGATGATCACGGTCATTTTCTCATGGATTATTATTATTATTTTGTACAAGTTTTTGGTTGATTTTGTTTACACGGAGTAGGTAGCATGTAGGAGGAGGAGAACAGAGGGCCAGGCGCTTGATGATGATGATGATGATGGTCTGTTTTTACGGTACGGCGCCTTCTTGATAGTTTTGTCAGTCCATTTTCCCGTTGTTTTAATCGGCTCATTCATTTAAGTAATGCGAGTATATGCAGATGGAAACGCGGAAGCACAAGGGAATATAATACGAACCGTTGTTGCCGCATACGCAAACATTTGTACAAACTTTTTACTTGAGTCATACACAAACATTTGTACAAACTTTTTACTTGAGTGGGTAGATAGGTAATCTAGGTGAGTGAGTAAGTAAGTAAAGAAGGATGAGTTATTTCACTTTATTCAGTCTCACACACACACACACACGCAAAAAGCACATAATAATCGAAATGGGAAAGGAAAATGATGAGAATGGGGATTTTAATGGTAGAACGGACAGGGTCCATCTTTTTCTAGTTCACTGCTCGTATGTGAATCAGAGAAAGAAAAAAAAGGCTGTGTGTATGTGTGTGTCTGTTACGTTATTATTAATGATGATTGTAATGTTAATATTCATCATACTAATCTTCTCTTCATGCAAATGAGCAGAGTAAAATGTAAAGTGGAAGTTACAAGTGTAAAAGTCCGTGGGAAATCGACCAAAAAAATTAATATAAAATTGCATAGAGTAGCGAAAAGTGGTAAAATGAAAATTTGAGGGAAATGAACAAAACGGACAAAACAAAGTTATTGAAGTGTATAAATGACGACAATAAAGGGGATGATGATGATGATGATAGGTTGAGTGTGAGTTGTGAGTGAATGAGGGAAACAAAAAGGAGAATAGAGAGATGATGATGATAACTATCAGCATAGTCGTCATAAAAAAAAGTGCTACTTGTACAATAGCCACAATCAGCGAATATTATTATTACTATTATTTATCATGAAAAGCGGTGCACTCACTTCAACTTCAGGAGCAACAATAGAAAATAAAATAAATAGCAAATGAGCAGCAGCGTACTGCCTAGTGAAGATGAAGAGTAGAAATGGAAATGAAATGAGAAAATGAATAAAAGCCCGGTAGTAGTGGTGTAGTGGGTTTTAAAGCTGAAAATTTGAATACATAAAATTAGTACAAAAGAGAAATAAGAACAGAGTGGAGTGGGTAAAAACATTCAGACAAAAAAAAAGTGAAGAGTAGCGACAGGCACAAAAACACAGGCACGTACATACGCCAGTAAAGGAAAAGAAGACAGAAAGTCAGAATTAGAAAAAGGACAATAGAAACATTTTGATGATGATGATGGAATCTGATGAAAAATGAAGATTACACTATTTCTATACTACAAAAGCATTTTACTACTACCACGTTTTGCATATCTATTTATATAATTTATTATTAAGTTTTGAAGTGAGTGAGTGAGTGAGCCAGAGAAGTCATAGAAGTGAAATTGTACAGAAGCCTATTACTATTATCCCATGCATTGCCACCAGTTTTCTGTCTCTGGTTTATTTAGGAAATGGAAAAAATTTGCTACAAAAAAAATACTTTTTTTGCTAGAAAAATATACCAATTTTCCTATAGCCTATCATAGATATTCGTAATATTTATGTACATTTCTAATTTTCTCTTTTTGTCCTCACCCAAATCATCATTTTTCATTTGGTCAAACACATGTTCACTTCCAATTTGTACCAAGCAGTGGCATGCTGCACAAATTATTCAAATTTATTTATTTTTTTTGCCACATGTATGCATGCCATAATATGAGCATTCCTATGAATAAAGTAGATTTTATAAAATTAATAGAAAATGACAGCAGTAGGAAAATTATATTATTACGCCTATTTCTACTTGCTGCTGCTGCTGTAGTTCTGGCACTCTTGTAGTTAATTTCATTCTCCGCTTTTGCCACTTTATTTTCCCCTCTCCTCCTGCCTGCTATGCCCCTGGAATTACTTTAGTCAACTTACTTAGATTGTTCATACTTGGAATTTCATGCTGAGCAAAGTGATGATGATTCTGTCGAGATGGATGATTGAATTTTTTAAATATTCTAAATTAAATATTTTGATGGACAAACACATTCATCTAAGTTGTTTTTAGTTCCCATTACATTTCTTGTCA
>JAHZMZ010001467.1:0-14082 GCA_027743805.1 Lepidocyrtoides sp. E14 | reverse complement strand
GACGTATCTCATACATAGGTCATGAGAGGATAATACAGCTTTACGCACGCATATTTTATACATTTAGTGTGCCATTGTTTAAGTAACAAAATGCATAATTTCTTGATGAATTAATAAATATACACATTATTTTAAAGCTTAAGGAGTCTTTTTTTCTCTCTTTTGTATACTGAAAACAGTACTAATGTTTTTTAAATGTTTGATAACTCAAACCGGCTTCTAGTTCCGGTCCTCCTTGCTAGTGAAAGGGTTAATTAAGAAAGATAGTTAAATGAACGACGATGTTCTTCTATGATCAATTTGGTTTATCTGGAAACTTAAGAAGTATGCAATTATGCATGTGAACTGGCATAATATGAAGTATAGATACATACATACATACCTCGCTCCGAAGAACACAATCAAGTTTTTCTGCCATTTGCAAGAAAAAAAAAAGAGTTTGCGTAAAAAAGAATCGAATGCTTCATACTGTGAGATAATCTGGTTTGTCATGCACGAACATTCTTCAAATCCTCATAGATCCATAAAGTTCTTGTGTGTCTGCTACAAAAGTTCAGTTACACTGGAATAAAAGAATAATCTACATGAAAAAGAAAAGGCGGAACAGGTGGGTGTTCTTATACACAGTACCGTTTGGATTTCCAACATCCAACTATATGCGTTAGCTGATAGTGTGCAATATGTAAGAAACTCATACATGCATTCCTACACTGTCTCCAATTTCACTTCTACTACTGAATCTACCTTGAAAAAGAGAAAGTTATGATACGTTCGTCATAATCGTACGCTATGTTCATGAAGCGACCGTTAGTAAAATGTTTATGAAACAGATATGCTCTCAAAGGACAAACTCACAATTGCGGAGCTCTAGGTCACACAGCCCCTCCATAAATGAATTTAGCGGTTCTGGTGGTAGATGGGTGTCGGTAGCAGGTGTAAATATATTCTGAGGAAAATTTCTTTGTGACGTAGAGAGAGTAGACATCTAAATCTCAGTGAAATTCTAAAATAGTAGACTATCAACTCATGTGTGAAACGAAAAGTTTCCAGTACAACGTTTCTGGATAATAATAACCTGTATGTTTTTATATTGCAATGGAAGGCATGGTCTTTAAGATGAACGTTTTAATTAGACACTCGTGTTAACATTTTCACAAATGTCTACTCTACGACGAAATGAATGGATTCATATAATGTACTCGAAATGAACAGATAACAGATTCATTCAGCTTTGAATATACATAAACCAAATCTAATTTGTATTGCCCTGTCCTCTCTTATCCTGGCTGTCTATAGGTAGGTACTTGTATAATGATGATGATGATTGCAATCTATAGCGCTTCAAATTAATCTTGTCCTCGTGTACAAGCATTTTTACTAAAAAAAAAGTTTTGTATTCTAGACATCTAATGTATACCTATATCGTTTGGCTAGACAGCATTATTGCATTGTCTAGTAGTCTCAGCTATAAAAGAATTTGTCAATCAATCAGCAATTGATTTTCACATCACATCATCACATGTGGCAATTCAATAAAATAAGTTTCTTTATGCCATCTACATATAGGGCTGCCTGCTGTCTGCGCAAAGATATCGCCAATTCCAAACTTAAATTAGCAATATTTGAAGTAAAAGTTAAAATGTTTGTATGAAAGTAGAATTTTTTATGCCAATCAAAGTTCACGGCGAAAAACGCATTCCGCGCAGATCAGGGACAGATCCAGTATGTGAAAAAATGTTACGGGATTCCTGTGAACAGTGAACACCAAAATCGAATAAAACAGGAATGTAAATACATAACTCAGGGTTTCTAGTGTTTGCAACCCTGATACCACCAAACATTCACTAATCCAAATAAGCTTACATATTTGCCGAGGAGTTAAGTGAACTGCTTTGATCTCGTACGTCGATGCCATTTCAATTTGCTCAAGTATTTTTTATAATAAGCCTCCTCAATCGTAGAGTAAACAAAACGAAAAAAAATATTACGTATTTCTTTCAGCCTTTCGCCTATACAAATAATTTGTTGCAGATTTAGCCCCGAAATGTTTCTCTGTCGATGGTTCATCGTAGCCTTAAACAGTTAAGTAATTTGCATTATAATATTTCAGATTATACCAGGCACATTCATTAAATATCAACCAAACACACAAGAATAATTGTATAGGTATGCATCTATACGTACCATTCAACGTCGGTCTCATTCATCTTGTTACCCAAGTTGGATGTCTTCTGACGGAGATTTCTTGTGATTGGATTGCAGTGACCGCTGCGCCTATTTAGCAGCAGCAGCAGCGGTTTGAAGTGGCAATGGATGATGAAGTAAACGTCGGTAATTTTTGAAAAGATGTGTGTTGTTTACACTGACGATTTCGGCTAAATAATCAAATTGGCGTGTATACATTATTTCTGATTTTTTTCATCAGCATCGCTCCTCCATCTTTTCAAGCAATCTTAATAAATATGGTAGTCACAACTCTATAAAATCTTTGGTAATAAATAAGGTTACATTTCTTGGTGAATTTCTTTTTACTGGATACAGGAAGCCAACGTTGCGTTGTTTATTTATTTATAGCACTTGATGTAATCACTTGTTCTTTTGAAGAAGCACATACGTTTTCTATCATTTTACATTTGCATGCCTTCTTACGTACATCCTATTATCAGGCACACTCCAGCGCGAAACTTTGGAAGAACAACTTTAGGAGCAATAATCACACTTTGTGTGAGTGATGTTGTTGCAAGCACTTTACTCCGTCTCTTTTTACAATCATCAATGAAGAATTAGTTTGAAAAAACATGAAAATCAGAAAGAAGAGATTCATTTCAAGTCAAAACAGCTTACTTACATTACATCAGCGCGTAATGGCGAAGCATTCTGCTTTAATTCATCTGTTTACTTATTCATTGAAAGGCTTCTTTGTTTAATGAAATATATTTTGGTAATCAGCTTCTCGAAAAGTACTTCTAGTCTCGTTCTACTGACGTCGCTATCACCATCATGGATGGAGCTATTTCATCTCCATAAAAGCGATTACTCCTCTACGTAGTACTGAATATACCTCATAAAGGCTGCTTTTGCAGCACAGTAAAATGTGTTTTATTGACGCTGCCGCGATAGCCAGCCGTTGGGCATTGTAATAATGACATCATTCAAATCTCTTGAGTGAAACTATTTCACTTGATGACATGAGTTTGCAATTATGTAAAGTATATACGTACGAATGAAATCACTGTTTGAATATTAGACCATCAATTTGCTAAGGCTGTCTGATCTTTATGATTTCATTGTGCAAGTCTTTTACTCCTTTTGTCCAACTCTAATTCTTTCTTAGCAAGTTACTACAATATTTTTCGTGATAGAATTCCAAAAGTAGACATTGCAAAAATTTCAAGCGTGTCTGTTAATTGACATAGAAGCCACATTATTAGGATTAATAACTACAAACTAACTTCTGGCTTTACCATGTATTTCACTTTCTTCCTATTTATATGATGCATAGATTTCTCATCCAACCCTAGGCCTAGCAAAGGAAAACCTCAAATTTGCTCAAGATTCGCACCTTTTCTACAACGCTTAACAAGGTTTAGTTTATTGATGGTTCATTTCTTCACGCTTTTAGTATTCATTCACAAGTTAAAACTATAAATATATATACATAAATTAGCAAGAATCAGGAGAAGTTACATGTATGAATGAGCAGAATAAACGAGGTCCATTTTGCCAATTTTCCTTAACACGTCTTTCCTTTATTTTCACATGACTTTGTTTTCTACACTATCAAAAAGTGTATGTCCTATTGGCTGCTTATTGAATACTCACTGTATGTGCATATAAAAGTATATCCAACTTTTCATTTAGAGCAATCGTTAATCACTTTTCTTATCTCTTAAGACACCTTCATTGCATTTAACTTTGAAGTTATAAAGTTGCTAAGCTTGTAGGAGCAGCAATATACTAATAAAGTGTCGATCTCATTTTATTGATAGCACATTAGAAGAGTGCTGCTGCAGTAGTTGTAGCACACTATCACCACTGCAATATACAAGACTTATAGTTTCTTCTGCTGGTCACATTTTAATACCAATGGTGTCTTCCTCAGGGAAACGTTGTCACTTTATCCTTCTCTCCAGTTGTTGTGATGGACTGGAAAACCAATAAAACGATCAATGTAAAGCAGTTCATTCATGTGCTTGTTTTGAATCTATAACACAATCTACAAGTCAGTCAACATGTAAAACACCAAAAAAGCGCCTTAAGACTTCCGTTTCTTTCTTCCCTTTTCGGTATCAGATATTCTAGATATGTGCATGTGTCTGTTCAGCTTTTGTTATCCTCACCGTCTGCCACCTACCTTGACCAAGCTGGGAAAAAATAAGCATGCAATACCAGAAAAGCTGTTTTCTTTGTTTCATTTGGGTTTTCATCAAATGATCAGAAACATTGTAGCAAAACTTTTTTTGTTTACGTCTCACATTCTTCTTTGTTCATTCGATCTGTAAAATATCATGTTCCACACTTTTTCTCATATTTTCTCCGCACCTGCATGTAGTCATTATTATTATTATAGCTATGCTGGAATAGCGTCACACACGATAACGAAACAAAAGGAACACAAGTATATTATATTTTTACCGACGATCGCCTCGATAACATTAAACACAGCTAAAAGGTCAAAAGAAACTGGTTCGTTTCCTCTTCAATCAAGCTATGTCATGCGTATAAATAAATACGTCGTCTATTCGTCGTATCCTGCAAATTCAACATTTCTGAAGAGAAAAAGTACAAATGGATTTTCACATCAAGAAGATCCTACGCCTTGCAAGTATAAGTCTTTGATAACGATGATGTCATTGATTGTTTGCTTGCTCTCTTTATAATATATAAACTTTATATCAATAACTTGCATGCTAATTGTATGTAAGCTATTGGTTTGCCCTGTATGACCGTCCGTTCGCGCTCTAGCTGCCAAACAGTAGAATTTTTCAAATTTTGTTGGTTAAAAGTAATCATTAAAATCCGTTTTTAATGGCATAGTATGGGATATCATAGCGTGTAGATAGGGGATAGATACCGTACATATTGTGACTTGTTTGAATTTGTTTATATTCAATGAAGTTCCTTGATGGTATAAGCTCCTATTTACTCAATATAAACATATTTGTACAATTGGAATTGCTCTCTACTGTCAAAGGTGATGTTGATTTGTTTTTTGAGACATTCCGATAGTTTCGAATTTATTCTCATTTGAATAACCATGAAGGCTTTGTCATTTAGGAGTTTATTTTACTGAAGCAATTTTGTAGTTGTTAATGCACGAGGCAAAAAATGACCTTATTTAATAATTTTATTGCCAGAATTGTGATACTTTTTAATTTTTCTTATTCGTTACACTGGGATTGCAATGCAATACTGTAGCATTTTTAGGAATATTTTAGGAAATTATAAAAGAATATCTGATAAAATAGTGTTGTGTCATGCAAAATGGAATACAGTATGCATAATCAAATAGTGGTGAGCAATTCACAGTGTGCATGCAAGTTATCTACTGTCTACTTAGACAATAGTTTTTCATTTTATTATACATACCTCTTACGATAATGATCAGAGAAGGCTTTTACTTTTGAACCGAGAGAATGATATTTCCTAGAAGAGAGAGTAGTTGTGTTACGGATGCTATTGTGGCAGAATTTTCCCCCACTAATTACGTTTTACGCCTTTCACTCTTCACTACACATTTCTTCTTTTGCTTTCCCTTTATATCCTTCCTCTCCCATTTGTAAAAGACCCGCATTTTCAGTGAGACGTAAAAAGTAATCAGTAATCAGCGATTAACCACCTATGCATAGCTTCAGCGTGGCATGTTGAAAAGGTGCTTGTTATGCAATGCACAAATATACATCAAAAAGGAATAAAAGCATATTTATAACAACATCATTGATATCTTTAGGACTACTGCGTCCTATGATGACTTGTATTTCTGAGTCTTCTTCTTTAATAAGAATGAGAATAGATGAACAGTCAGTTTTACTGCTGTTTCTTCCAAACATTTATTTGTTTTCCATACAAAAGACCTTTCAAAGTTTCCTAATAGTCTTTGCTATTACAGTTTTTGCATATATATGCCATTTAACGGTTGATTTTCCCACTTTGACTTTTCGTCGTTGAGTAAAAAATGGGGATTCCTCCTCTCTCTGGTGTACTTCTTCTTTCTGTCTTCACTTTTGCCTGAATGCGTCAAGTTGGATAAACAATCTTTTGTTCCATCGCTTATTACTTCATAGTTTGTAGTTAGTTACACAAAATTGGAATCTTCATGCAATAATAATGCAAGTTTTCTAGATTTCTAAAACATAGCGGAAGGAAAGAAAAGAAAAGAAGCGAGCAATTCAAAACACTATGCAGTGGCTAAACACTATCCGTCGTACGTATAAGTACCGTACAATGTTTTTTTTTATACATATTTCGCATTTCCCCATGCAGCTGTAAAATCATCAAATACGACGACGTACATGTGTGAAAAGTGGTAGGCATGCGAAGATTGCATTGCAAGTCTCATGAGACCCCACACAAGTCTGATAAAGCTGTTATTGCAGTAGAAAAGAAGGATAGGGTTGATTTGTTTGTTTTGATTTCTCCAAAAGCGTACACACATAACGTGAGACTGAAAAATGAAGTAGGTTGTAGTAGACTTTATGATCGAGAATCTCATTATTCCTACCTAAATATATTCCACTACACTACTGTTAGATATTATGCATGTCGGCATTCTATTGCTTTCAAAAATCAACATAGGTATCTACGCACACATAAAAAAAGTTTTAGCAGATTTGCATCTGCATTTGTTTTTGTACTCATACTTAACTTGTAGTTTTTTTGGCATATGCAATGTCTTTCAAGTCATTTTTTCCCCTTTACATTCGCCCCTCGTTTCTCCATTCACATATTTCTTTCTCTTTTGCTTCCCAACAGCTTGAAACAACAACTAACAGCTCAAAGGCAATCAAGTGTTTTTGAATATGCTAATAATCATATTAGTAATCGGTTATGGTTAACAACATGAAAGAAAGGAGAGAAAAGAAGTATAAGATTCAATGTTTATGTAGTTTGGATAATATGCAGTATAGGAAAATGAGAAAGTCATATTCATCATGGATGCACTGTTTTGTGTTGAAAACATATATGTATACCTAAACAAACAAACAGGCAAGTCGCAAAATACAAGTTAACAAGTTTACACATTTTTATTATGAGTGTAAGTAATTTGCCAAGTTGATGTTAGTTGCTTCTTGCGAATTTTTTCTGACTTGGCTCATTTCTGTCTTGTACATATACCTATTTTACTGTTGAATTATCAACAAAAGTTTGCAGAGTCAGACAAGGGTCTTCTTGGTCTAAAGACTGGTACACTGAATGAGGTATACATACACTTCCATGCTTGTATGGAACTATTGTAAAACTTCTGGTGGAATTAACATCAACTAAAGTTGATTCAACTTCATTTATCCACTAATAAGTCTACAGTCTGGCTAACTGACTGATCGCTATACTACTACTGCAAAAAGCTGTTCTTGGGGAAAATACTGGAACATTCTTGATTCAGTTGGAATATTGAAATATAATGCAACACTTCTTTGCACTTTGCTTATTATTGTAAATACTACGTGTACTGTCATGTATTTACTGGTAAACTAGCTATGTTCAGAAAGTGTGCATACTAATGCATGTAAGTGTAAGTAAATTGGAAACTTTCATCAGTCTAAAGTGAGATTAATCAAAGTTTCGCCACAAAATGTTAACTTTTAAGAGATTTTACTAAATTGAACTGCACATTTCCTACAATGAAACTAACCGTAAAGTGAATGAAAAGTATGTAACAGCACATTTCATCACACAAAAGCCTCATTCCATGTTTCTGTTATTCCATAATCGCAAAGTTGTCTGAATGGCTCGTATATTTCTACAGCAAAAGCTTTTGTGTGGTGGTATATAATGGTTACTTTTAGATAAGTTTTGCAACATGTGCATGCACATTTAAATGCACTAGATACATCATAATTTGAGAAGAGTAGAGAGCACTCAAATCCTACATGTCGTACCTGATAGCTAGTATCATTGATTTTTCTGCAAGTCACGCAATGATTGGTACCAAACTATAATATAATATGCAGATATGTTATAACAATGACACGATTTTTGCCACCCGTCAAAGTCACCATTGTATGTAGGTTTATGTTCCGGAAAGATTTCCTGCGAATCATTCCTGACATTATTTCTCCTATTCTTAACAATTTCGTTGGAGTGAATGCTAAATTAATACTGAAGTCTTTCAAATAAAGTTTAAAATGAAATGGCACATTGTCACACTATGCTAAAATAAGCTAAATGTATTCAGTCTAGGCAAATTTAGTTTTTTAAAGTCTTTCAGTCAGTTGTTGCTACAAAAATACTACGATTCGGTGTAGAATGTGAACTTTTCCAGCAAACATGTAACGTTCATCCAAATTTAAACTGTCATTTACGTCATTGCCCCTGTAAGACTCAACTTGTCATACAGTGGCACAGCATTTTAATAAAGGATATGAAGGTATTAAAAATATGTATATTATCTTACCAAAATACTAAACTGAGGATGGAGCATCCTACACCAACACCGTGATTTTATTGCCAGTGAAAATTCCGTAATTTCAAATGACCACAAATAAATCTCACAGTTGTTATCTTTAAAAAATGTTCCATTTTTCTCCGTGTGAATTAAACAAGAATGAAAATATCACAGTTATCCCAAAACGTGTCTATATTTAAGTTTTTATATTTATTTTATTTTATATTGCCCATAGATAAATGTCATGCCTCATTTTTATCCGTTTTTTCTTTTCAGAAAGATAAGTGCAGCAATAATAAATTGTCACGCTCATACTGGAAAGCGTGTTCTAATACCATTCTCTGCAAACTGTTTTCACAATCCATTATTCACTGTATAAATGAGTAAGCCAAGTCAAAAAAGAAAAAGTATGAGACACAGCACAACAGCACAATGTTGATGTTTATGGCGATCGCGATGAGGATGATGATGGAGCAAAAGGGAGTAGCGTATGAGAACAAAGTAGACTCAGTGGGTTTTTTGAGACAAAAACGACGACCGAGACGGAGGAAAACCAGAGGGGTTTTGACAGAGGCACAGTTTGTCTCACAACTGAAGCAAATCCACAGTTGTTGTGGAATAAGGTAGGCGCAATGGTGGCAGAGTGCGGTGGCGGTGGTAGCATATAAGCATGTATACTTTAGTTGCAGGAGCGTTTCTCACTTTTGGAATTTAATGTCGACGCTGCTGCTCCTGTTTTTTGTGTTCTGCCATATTATGGTTAATAGTAAGGTGGGAGGGATGTGTAGCTGGAAAGTGAATTCGCTTTTTGCTGCTGCTGCTTCTATCATTCAATAATTGGAGCATAGGTATACAACTAACAACCTGACAACATTGTGCATGGCCGGTTCAAACTACTACGAACAATTTATACGTAAAGAAGAAAAGGAATTCCTTCTCCAGCGGCCCAAGTTGAGTTGCATTGCAAATAGCTATATAATATGTTAGGGTCCTTCAGCGTTTCACTGTCTTCTAAATAGCCAAA
Source organism: Lepidocyrtoides sp. E14 (assembly GCA_027743805.1). NCBI lineage: Eukaryota > Metazoa > Arthropoda > Collembola > Entomobryomorpha > Entomobryidae > Lepidocyrtoides > Lepidocyrtoides sp. E14. Next base: position 4,453 of record JAHZMZ010001467.1, on the reverse strand, counting down.
GAGCTGACAAATCCAACCTGTCTATATTACAATATGTAATAATGTATGCACTCAGGTATATATTATGCACTACGAATGACAAACAGATGCATAAAACAGCACATAATACTATTTTACCGTATTTGGCATAGCTCGCACAAGATTTGTTTAAAGCGAAAACCTTTACTACTAGAAAATATACTTATTTGCATATAAACTTCTCCAAGTTCGAGAGGTGTGGTGAAGAGCAGAGCTGTTCCATGCGCTTGACATCCTTTTTTGAGTTCTAAATGTAATAATAACATAAGTTGATCCTGTGCAAAAAGAGTGTACAGATTTAATGAAAGAGTAGGTGTGGTGAAGAGCAGAGCTGTTCCGTGCGCTTGACATCCTTTTTTGAGTTCTAAATGTAATAATAACATAAGTTGATCCTGTGCAAAAAGAGTGTACAGATTTAATGAAAGAGCACAAGAGAATATTACAATAAAAGCAGCACTACTTCTAAATATACTTGCGTGTGTGTATAATGTTCATTTTAATATTATTATTTGTCCTTTGTTTTACATCTATCCTTTGTCAAATCTCTCTGGCATTCAGTCGTTATCTAGCTGTTTAAATCATAAAGTATTATATTTCTACTACTATACGTCATCAGAATATTAAAAATTCTTTACAAAGAAACAAGACAAAGCGGGAGAAACTGACAGATAAGAATCACCGTCGTACGTAATGTACGATTAGACTTGCCATTTCTTCGTAGATTTTTGACCTTGAGGATCTACAGTTAGAGCATGCGAATTGAAAACAAGGCACACTTGGCAAAATGTTTCGCTATCTCCATTCGCCATACCTCGTAAATGGTTTTTCCTCCCTGCAGAAATATTTATTACAAACGATTTACTTTTCGCTAAATGTTTGCTCAATCATATCCATACCGAACTTTCCTATAATGCATTTACAAACCAACACTGATATTGAATATGGAACATGAAATCAATGCTAAAGTATCATCTCATCTTTTTATTGTCAGTCATAAAATTTACTCGTGATTGACAAAAAATAAACCGTTTTTATGAACATATGTGCAATCACTTTTCAGCTACTGAACAAATGAATTCATTGAAATTCATGTTTTTAGCATAACACAAATCATTAATTTCATCCAAGTTCGTACTTTTGATTTTGACTTGACGGAATAGAGAAGGATCTCCTTATTATTCTTATTACCAGTACAGTGTCAGTGTCACGTAAATGTTTTCATATTTTCAGTAATATTTATAAATATTTCAATCTCTTCTACTTCTGCTTACATTGAACATTTGAGCTTGGTTTTAATTTTATGGAATTCCAAGGCCGTTTGTCGCTGCTTTCACAGATCAATCTGCTTACTTGCTACCATGCATAATAGGACTCATGTATCTATCCTAGTTTAGGCATTTAACGACGCACCATAATAAGCGTATAGTCCAATCAAATATTAAAGTTATGCCGCATGGAACATATACTTGACTTTACGATGAGTGGAAATATTTGTCTTTGGTGGCAGTAGAAGGTGTAGCAGCAGCACCTTGTATTTATGCCAATTTTCTTCTTCGGTTTTCATTGTTATTGTGTGCAGAATGGTATGTACTGTGTACACACATAACCATTTAAGCTAAATGATAGATAACATTACCTTATTTATTAGAGTATATGGCAATATGAGTCCACATGTAATAAAAAATCGCAGTTTAAGGCCAGGCATTTATGACATGCCATAAACGACTCGTCACATAGACTCAGAAATATAACAACAATACGTAGAGGAAGGCTACATGCAGTAATGTGCTCCTGCTCTCTCCTACCATTATTATTATATATTTATGTGCATCACTTGATATCACTGTCATTGTAACACAACGTATTAAAACTCTTGCTGGATGGAATACCCAAACTTGACACAAATATCCTGATACCTTTTTAATGTCCACCTTTCCACTTTCCACTGCCCGTCCAAAAACCATGTTCAAAAAGCATAATAATAGTATACAACAACGACTTCTCTTGAGAAGCGTGCTTGGCTAGCCTCTATTGAATTTTTTGTTGCTTTGCTACTTTCTCCTCCGCTTGTATGCCTTTTAGCTACTTTTGCCATTTTTTTTCTATTGCATTGCTTCTGTTGTGTCAGAATTTTCTTCCAGGAAGATATAGGCACAATACTTCATAACTTCTCTGACGTAGAGACTATTATATAATATATGTGACATGGCATCTACCTTGTAAATGTGCAATGGTGAAAATCGCAAAACACATTGTGTCTTTTACGTGCCTTCAAAATGTAGCATTTCTACACGGCACACTTTGGTTGATAAAAAAGAGTTACTACATTCACTGAAATTGTATATTGCGAAGACCTTATTCAACAAAATATGATTTTCTTTTTACCTTATTTTTAGACTTTTCAAGAAAAAGAGTATATTCTTAGTAATATGCCAACTAACCCCAACATTCAATTCTATCCAGGTAGCCCGTAAAATTGTGAATGTAGGCACCTCGACAGAAAAAATGTATTTTCCGTGGTTTTATTATTAAGCTTTACTTTCATCCACCATGAAATTGTAAAAGGTAACGAAGAACGCCAACACAAGCCATATCCATATGTGTATCCCTCTCAATACTCATATTATACTTTTTAAACGGATGCATTTTCCCTGAGGTGACACAGTTCAGTCGTTGAAGGAATCTGCGTAAAGTAAACAAAATATCTTTACTCTTTACCCACTACAGTATTTTCTCATTTGAGTTGTTTTCTGAATTGTTATATGATCTAAATACTTTTGTGTGACTACGGCTTATGTGAAATAACCGAAAAACTCAAAATGTTGTCTACATACATTTATTGAGAATCCCACTTGTTTTATATGAACAAATATTTTTTTTATAAATCTGGTGGATTTTATTTAGGTGCAAAATACTGCCGTGAAACGCAAAATAGATGTACGAGTTTTGAAAGATAAAACTAAATTAATTTTGAAACTTTGACATCTGATTCCGATATTGTATATTTATGCAGGGATTATTGGTTACTTGTATGTAGGTGTATGTGTGTACTGAAGTCCTTTTATGAAAACGGAATATACTTATAAGCAGCTACTCAACATTTTTGTATTATGGTGTTATCTGATTCTTATATTTAACCCAATAGAACAAAAGCTGTTCTGCTAGTCGATTGCTATTTAGGACAGTAAGGAAGCTTAAAGTGAAAATTGGTCTTTCTGTTCGAATTGCGCCGCATTTTTCCCAACATTCTTGTATGATAAATACAGACTACTTTGGGCAAGGAAATTTAGGAGACACGCCTAGTGTAATAAAAGGTACTACTACTAGGGCGTTTTCCAATTAAGGGAAAAAAAGTTGGTTCTCCTGTTTTGCTTTTGAAAATTGTGTGAAAATGTCGTGCATTATTGATTCTGCATCGGATGGCACAAAAAAGTGCTGGTAGTGCTTTGCATGTCTGCATGCTAATGTAAATTTTAAGCATTTCATTGTTGCTCACATGTTCTAGACTTTCTCATACAGTGTGTTTGTAAACATGGACTAAGTATGGGAAAATATAATTCAGGGAGATTTTCAAATAAAACTGTTTTTGTCGAACAATAATAAAATCAATTTGAAGCAGGAATAGTACTCTATACATTTTTGAGTTAAACCAAAACCAAAAATGCTTACGTGAAGAAACTAATTCTACCGATTTTCACTGCCCTCATGTCGCTCGAAACAACAATGTAACTTAACATTAATTGCAAATCCTTTCAATTATGTTGCATGAATTTTATTCTCAAAGCATGTCACAGTATCAGTAGGTAAAAATCACAGAATATTGAAGGCTTACCTTACTTAATTTAGTACTTTTACCCAAACAAAATTGGAATTCCCATTTTCCTGCAATTGTGGTCGCCTCACACTCACAAGTCTTACTCATTTCTTACATTTTTAATACAAAATTGCATTACGTACACGAATTATACACATTACACTTACATCACATTTAGTCTTATGGCTTCTAACATGCGTATAAATAATTTATACTGAGCAAAAAATTTTCCCCGTTGCGTTTAATTACACGCTGACTGACCCTGAACCATTCCCAAATATGTAAAATGTGAAGATGATTTAAATATGTATTGTTTTTTCGTTTGAAATTGTATCGAGTTAACTGCTAAAAAGCAAAAGATGTATTATACGTTGTGAACTGTTCAACAGAAAATATAAGTTAGACATTTTTTGAGTACAGGTGAAATTTCACCCTTAAATTATGTTTCTTTTGAACTTAAATGAAAACGCTGCTTTACGGGGCTTTACAGGGAGGAAGTCTTATTGAAGAACGCCAAATAAACAGGGTGGATCAGTTTCATTTTTTTTTAAATCGCGTGGAGATGAGCCGCGTACAGATATAAAGCAATATTCCATGTTGATTCCAACAACACCAAATTTT